>CAIGRB010107883.1:0-21178 GCA_903798255.1 Fraxinus quadrangulata
CATTATTCCCGTGGAATCCAGTATGCACAGTCGCTAAGACTTGTTGGATGCTGAATTCACCACAGTATACATGTCATTTTATTATTCTTCAAAATCTTAATTTCGATTACTTTTTCATCTCACTAGATTTTTCTTCTCCTTGACGTTCAAGTATTATATTTTACAAGATCAATTCAAAAATCTTACTAAACTATTGACATGACATTTTTTAATATTTATTTTAACACAAAATTCTATCCTTGCATCTTCTTCGGACACATTTGGCATTGTGCTATTTATAGTTTTCTTATCTTCTTAAAGTTTTCTTAAAATAAATAAATAAATAACATAAAAACTTTTATTATGTATGAATTCTTGAAAATTGTTAGATTGCAAAATAGTATATACCTACGACCTCAAATCAAAATATATAAGAAATTCAAGTTGTAGAACAATAATTACTATACATATGAAGCAGCACAAAAAATGAATTCAAACGAAAATCTTAAGCATACAAAATTTGGAATCCACCAAATAATGAAAAAAAATAAACTCACGAATTTTATTAATTGAAATATGATTTTTAAAAAATTATGAATTAACCATTTATTTATAAAGGTTTACATGAAAGCTTAGTTAAAACAAATTAAAATTACAAAGAATTCGGAATAAATTATATGACAAAAATAGTAAAAAAAAATTAAAAAACAGTTTTCGAGTCCTAAATGAACTCGAATGGTCGAAATTCATCGATGTTCTCTTTTCGAAATATTATCATGGGCCAAATCGGAACTCAATTGACACACCTGCATTTTTGCCAATTTTCCTTTTCGATCGAATTCTCGTTTGATCCATTCAACCATTTGGAAATTAAATAAAGTTAAAATAAATCAAATGGAATTTTTGCTATACTTCCAATGCATTATTATTTTAATAAAATTAATTTTCTATATAAATCTCGAACTAAAGAAGACCATTTGTAAGGATAGTAATGTGTAATAAAACATCATAAACGGTTAGTTATTAAATGTTAGAAAATAAAAAATAAAAAAAAAATGGTTAACAAACAATGTATAAAGTGTTAAATTATGGAATATATATGGTCTAATTTGTTATTTTTAATTAGAAGTATTTTGATCCGTTTAGCTATCTATAAAGGCAATTTTGTAAATATTTATATTTTTCATACAAAGTGTAATGTTTGTTACCAATTATTAAAACAAAATATATGCAAAATATAAATTTATAAAATATGGAATTCAAATTCTAAATACACGCTAAAAATGCAAATGGCTCCACAGTTCATATTACTTGGGTGTCAGTAGTCAGCGACTCAGCACCTGGAGATGGATCAAAATTAAGCAACGATTACAAGTGGGAATGGGTGGCGGGCCTTGGGTCATAGGCCTGTCATATAAATGGGCCAGAGCTAGATCCATGACATCGAATTCAGAATAGAAAATGGCATCAATGTAGGAACGAGCCCAATTGGATACTTCGGAATTTCAGCGAAAATGGAGATCATTTAAAAAATATTTGATTTTCTTATTGTCCAAACTCCAAAACTAAATTGTCCTGCTAAAATCTAAATTGTCCAAACTCCAAAACTCTGTTTATTTTCTTATTGCCCCTGTAACTTTTTGATTTTGCTATTTCCATTATGGCTACTATATTTTCTTATAAGTGCATTACATTTTAATTGCATAAAAAGTTCATTAACTTTAATAGAATAAGGAAGAAGGAATTTTATTAGTTGAACTTCTTGAAACAAAAGTGTATTACACATCGTCTATAAATACAGATAAAAATTAATAGAAATTGAGCTAACTAATTGCCTAACTAAGCAGACTAATATTTACAACCAATACAATAGTGACATATGTAACCAACTATCTTAACTAACGAAAAGAATCTACTACACTTGAGCTAGTTTGATGCATTGACGCAAAGGAGCTGAATTAGTGAGTTGAGACAGTTGGAATTGAGTTGAGATGTGATTGAGCCGAATTCTGTTACTCCCCCTCAAGATGGACTATGGGGATTAATGAAAGTCATCTTGGACATTAGAGGAAATAAAAAATTCGTAGAAAAAGGCTTAGTAAAGATGTCTGCCAACTGGTGTTGTGTTCTAACCGGAAGCAACTTAACAACTCCATTCACCTTATCTTTGACGAAGTGGCAGTCTATTTCTATGTGTTTGGTTCGATCGTGAAAATTGGATTACTTGCAATGTGGATTGCAGCCTGGTTGTCACAAAAAATGAGAATGGGAATTTTTATTTCAACCTGAAAATCTCGAAGCAGTTGAGAAATCCAAATGAGTTCACTGGTTGTGGATGCCAAAGCACGGTATTCAAGTTCAGCAGAAGACCTGGAAATTGTGCTTTGTTTCTTGGCCTTCCAAGATATCATGGAGTCTCCAAGGAAAATACAAAACCCAGTTACTGGTTTTATTGTATCCAAACAGGATCCTCAATCAGCGTCTGTGAATTTACGAAGTTGGAATGAAGAAGCAGCTAAAAACAAAATTCCTTGCCCTGGAACTGCTTTAATGTATTGCAAGAGGTAGTGAACTGCCTTCATATGTGGTTGTCTAGGCTGAGCAACAAATTGACTCAACTTATGGATAGCAAAGGTGATGTCTGATCTGGAAATGGTTAACTATTATAGACGACCAATGAGCCTTCTATAAAGTTAAGCATCTGCAAGAGGCTCCACTCAAAAGAGCAAAGTTTGGCCTTGGGATCCATGGGTAATATTGTTGGTTTGCAGCCTAGAAAACCAGTATCCTCTAATAGTTGTAAAGTATATTGTCTTTGAGAAAGAAAAATGCCCTTTTGTGAAGAGGCAATTTCTAAACCAAGAAAATATTTCAAACGGCCAAGATCCTTCAATTTGAATAAACTGTGTAGCAGAACTTTTAAGGAATTGATGGCTTTACAATCTGAACCAGTGATGATGATATTATCTACATAAATCAATAGAGCCACAAATGTATTATTAGATCCTTTAGTGAACAAAGAATAATCAGATTGGATTGAATGAAACCATGTGCAGTAAGAGCATTGGAAAACTTAGAAAACCACTGCCTCGAGGCTTGCTTTAAGGCATACATTGATTTGTGTAATTTGTGAACCAATCTCTCCCCATGTGCATTAGTAGTGCTGTGGTTAACATACCCCAAAGGTAAATACATGTAGATTTCTTCAAATAGATCACCATTTAGGAAAACATTGTTCACATCTAATTGAATAATCTCCCATTTATTAATGGTTGCAATGGCAAGAAACACCTTGACTGTGACTAATTTGCCACAGGAGAAAAGGTTTCAATGAAGTCCAGACCTTTTTGTGGAGCATAACCTTTTGCCACCAAACGTGCCTTATATCTGTCAACACTACCATCAGGTTTATGCTTGATCTTGAACACCCACTTGCAGCCTATGAAGTGCTTGTCCTTAGGTAGACTAATAATTGACCAAGTGCTATTAAGCTCCATTGCCTCCAATTCATCCTTCATGGCTTTTTCTCTAGTGATCAAACTTTATAGCATGGTGATAGAACTATGGTTCAAAGCTAGAAGAGGCGTTGAAAATGTAAGTGCAATGTAAAGGAGAAATTTTTTTATTGGAGAGATATTTGCTCAGGGGATACTGGGAATGATCAAATGGTGTTAGAGTGTTTGTCAACAGATTACAATGATAGTCCTGCAGATATGATGGAGTTTTGTTGATTCTATTTGATCTTCTAGTAGCTGGATTTATGGAAGGGCCTAGAGCCAAATGATTTGGATTAGTAATTTGAGCTGAATGTTGATAAGAATTGGGAATAGTATTGTTATGTTTTATATCAGGAGGGATATTAGAAGATATGTAAAGGTTGTTTGATGATGGAATAATATCAGAGGTTGAGTTGGGTAAAACTAGATCAGAAAAATGATTAGTTATCTCATCATTATGTGATAAAGAATGAAAAGGAAAGAGATGTTTATGAAATTTGACATCTCTTGAAACAAAAAAGGTTTTTGAGACAATGCCATACAACCTATATCCTTTGATGCTAGGTTGATAGCTAACAAAGACACAAGTTTTGGCTCTTGGATGGAATTTAGGACGATTGGACGTTAGAGTGGATGCAAAAGATAGGCATCCAAATACTCTTATAGAGTGATAATCTACTGGGGACTTATAAAGGAGAAAAAAAGGAAAATTATTTTGTAGGAGTGGTTAAGGGGTTCTGTTGATAATGAATGTGGTTGTGAGGACACATTAACCCCAAAATTGAATAGGAACCCTGGATTGAAAGAACAAGGCCCAGCCACATTGAGTAGATACTGATGTTTCCTCTTTACAACTGAGTTTTGCTCAGGTTTTTCCACACAGGAGAATTGATGAAGGACTCCTTTAGAGGCAAAAATTACTGCGAATTGGAGTTCAGGAGCATTATCAGAGTGAAACATTTTAATGACCTTTAGAAACTGAGTTTCAATCAGATTAAAGAACTTGGGAATAATTGAACTAACACCTGATTTATGTTTCATAAGATAGATCTATGTGAAGTGTGTACACTCATCAACTAATGTAAGGAATAATCTGTATCCAGCATGTGTTGGAACATGATAGAAACCCCAAATGTCACAATGAATCAAATCAAATGCATTTTTAGAAAGATGATTGTTAGAAACAAATGACAATCTTCTTTGTTTAGCTAAAGAATAGACATGACATGGAGCTGAAATATGATTTCTATTACGTTAGACTCAACTGGTCCTTCATTGATTCTAACTTTTGAAAGGACAAGTGACCAAGTCTTTGATGCAAGGTATTGGTGGTCACATTATTAACAACTGAACATATAAAATTGAAGTTGTTACAATTATTTAGAATAGATCCAGATGAAGTAGCATCCAATATGTAGAGACCATCCATTTTATTAGCCCTGCCAATCATCCTCATGCTGCCCAGATCCTGAATAGTGCAACAATCAGTAAGAAATTGTATACTGACAGATGATTTCCTGGTTAGTGCACTGATAGACAATAGGTTAAACTTGAAATGAGGAACATATAACACTTTCTCTAGTATCAATTCAGAAGATATTTTCACTGTTCCATTGAAGTAAACAGGAATTCTTTCATTATTTGGCAATGTAATATAGGCATTCTTGATTGGTTTCAATGTGTGAAAAACTGATTGAGCAAAGCATATATGAATTGTAGCTCCAAAGTCTATTACCCAATATGTGTGAGAGTTTAGCATTGGACTGAGGGAAACAGAGAAACAAGTACTTAAGATGTGGCCAGAGTTGTTACCTATTTCAACATCAGTCTTTGTACTTGTAAGATGTGTACTCAACATATTCATTAGTTGCTGATATTGTGTATGATTTAATCTCCAACATTACCAGTAGCTGGCTTTGAGAATGAATCAGAAACTTGATTAGTAGCAACATGATTCACTTGGGAATTAGAACCGGAACCTGATTTCTGTTTGGCCTTATATCCTAGTGGATATCTATGAAGCTTATAGCATATATCAACTCCATGACCTGTATAATCACAATAAGTATAGACAGGCCTATCTTTCCTTTGGAATTTATTTTGAACTAGACCTACAGTAGGCTTCTTGCTTTCATTTTTTAACATAAAAAGTCATTGTATCAGTGGTGTCATACGTATTGATATTGATAGACCTTTGATGTTCCTCTTAAGAGATAAGGGCAAACACTTTGTTTATCGATGTAATATGATCCATCATGAGTAATTTCCCTCTGACTTGGGCAAATGAATCATTTAATCCCATAAAAAAGGACATCACATACTCCATATGATAATGGTCTACCAGTTTATTTGTACATTCATAGCTACATTTTCCACAAGAGCAAACCGGCCTATAATTGCTAAGTTCCTCCCAAATTGTTTTCAATTTTGTAAAGTAGATACTTACTAATGATTGACCTTGAGTAAGAGTCATAAGTTCTCTTCTCGGTTGAGATATGCAGGGACCGTCTCTCTGCTGGTATTTTTCTTTAAGATTTTTCCAGATTTCTTGTGCAAATTCAGCATAAATGATACTTGCTGAAATTTCTTTGAAGACAGAGTTAAGGATCCATGAAATTACAATATTGTTATTTCGGTTCCAGATCTTCATCAATTCAGGATTGCTTATGGGTTTAGCTATGGATCCATCAATAAATCCTAACTTTTTTTTCACTGACAAATCAATTGTCATGGATCTACTCCATGATGCATAGTCATCTCCCACCAATGGCTATGACACAAGGATCAACCATGGGCTGTCCGAATGGTGCAAGTAGTAAAGACTTGATCCATCATCTACGGCGGAATTGCTCGTTGATGAGGGATTAAATGATGAGTGAATTTGATTATCAGTTTATGACATGGTAATCAGAAACAAACAAAAAAAAAACTTATAACAATGAGGAAGTAGATGTGAAATGCTCTGATACCATCATAGAATGAGGAAGAATGAATTTTATTAATTGAATTTCTTGAATCAAAAGTGTATTACACATCATCTATAAATAACTATCAAAATTAACAGAAATGAAGCTAACTAATTGCCTAACTAAACATACTAATATTTACAACCATTACAATAGTGACAAATGTAACCAACTACCCTAACTAACCAAAAAAAAAAAAAAAACTACTGCACTTGAGCTGGTTTGATGCATTGACGCAAAGGAGCTGAATTAGTAAGCTGGGGCAATTGGAATTAAGCCGTGAGCTGTGCTATGAGCTGTGATTGAGCTGAATTCTGTTAAACTTGCGTCCTCAACTTTTTAGCATCACATTTTTATTTTCAATTTTTCTTTAACTAGCACATCTTGTCTCTAATGATAATTTATGTCCAAAAATTTCATTAGGAGGGAGTTAAAAAAAATTACTTAACCCACTTAAATATGCAAAAAAAAAAAAAATTAATAAATACAAAATTTCGACTAAATATTTATCACAAATTTTTCGGACAATTTGTCATAAAGGAAAATATTCGCCAATTGATTAAAGGTTAAGTAAGAAAGTGATGAAAAGGTTAGGAACATAAGTATAACAACGAATAAAAATTAATGATCTCTGATACAGCTAAAATGTCGTGTGTATATATATATATATATATAGATTCACACACACACAACCCATGTTTGACACACATTTTTTCAACGACACATTTTTTAATAAAATAATATTTACCATCACATCAATAACTTTTACTTCCTTTTTAACCACATATTTCCCATCATGTCACTATTTAAAATACATTATTTTCTCAATAATATTCATCAAATACACCCATGATGTGAACATAACTACACTTCCATCATATCATATGTGTGGTTAATTTCTTAATTGATATGTGAGTTTAACTCGTTTCTTTTCAGGCTCTATATTGACATTATGGCATAGTTATTCTAGACTACTGCCCTACACTTTTCAAAAAATGAAAAGAAATTTCTTTTTTCTAATAAGGTCAACTTAGTTTAGAGCATTAAACTCATTGATCTTCTGATTAAAAACAAGTTTATATTACTAATCAACTTAATTAACAGCTTAATTGACAATATATATATATATTGTCCATGTGCTGACATCCAAAGATGTGCTCGTTTGAATTAAAATATATCACTTATAATCAACTTAATTAAATGGTAATTATGAAGTAAAACTAGCCAGGTCCACTAATCAGTGACGTAAAATACTCATTTAATATTTTAGTATATATTCCAGAGGGATAAGGTGAAGCTGGCTTTGCATGTAAACTGGTCCATATTCATTATGATACTTATATACTATGATATATTCAGAAAATTGTTTATATGTAGTACAGAAAGTAAGGCACGACAATCTCCCGAAGACAAGGAATTACGTTAATTCCAATGCCAGCTTTTATTTCATGTAATTAATATTGCATCTTACCTTGTTAGGAAAAATAAAAACAACAAACATGTGGTTGTGATCTCCATCGAATTTCTGAAATATTTACAAATTGTTACTTAATCATCATTGTTGAGCATATTCAAAAACTTAAGATTGCCGAATTTAAAATGTCGGTTGTAGTGATTCATGTTGAAAGTGATTATGAAGATCAACCGAGTATAAGCAACAATAATTAGGGAAATACCTAGGAAATGAACCATTCATTGGAGAGTTCTTGAAAACGAACAATCGATTCAAATATTCACGATAAAAAAATACTTAATTCTCTTTCAGATAGGCCCTAAAAGGAGAAGGAAGGTTAGAAAAGAGAATTTGGCTCAAGATTGTCCATTTTTATTAATTCTCGGATTTCTATGTGAAAATTACTACTCAATAGGTTTTCATACGAACTAGTCTAATCGGTGTTGAATCAGGGAGGAAGTTAATTTCAGTTTAACTTTTATTCAGATTAAATGGTTAAGTCGCGATTAATGTGTCATATATTCAAAAATAATAATATACAATCCCAATTATGTTAAATATCGATCTAATGTGAAAGTAGGATTACAAGCATATTGCTCAATGCATAAAAATGCATCCCTTCTTTACTGAACAATTCGACAATAATTCAACTGTTATATAGACTAAAATTGAAATAACATTACTCTAAATAAAAATACCATCGTTAATCATTTATAAAAATTGCCATTCATATCTCTATGATTGACTAGGCAAGCACAAGTCCAAACCTACCAATCTACCATAATTTCAGTCATCTTCAATGTGTTTTGGAGCTTTTAATATGATGGTTAAAACTTAGCTCTATATTTGGTGAAGATTAAAATCAGATTTTTAGTTAGCAGATATTGATAAAAGTTGATGAAATGTATGTTTATAAAGTTATGAAATCCATAAATATGTGGTAAAAATTAATTGTTGACTTTAACTTTAATAAAAATTTTAGATTTTAGTTTCTATCAAACAAGGGCCCAAAGGGGAGCTCAAACTCTTCCAACCGTTACATCAAACTACGAAACTTCAATCATGCTACATGTACCATCTTCTTTACACTTTTCTTTACACTATTTCACGTGGAAACATTTACGCTCTTGTTTTTAAACTCATCTATCACATTATTACACATATTTCTCCACATAATGGGAAATGTCAACCGTGTTGTAAGGGAGTACGTACATATAGCATTATTCATGAAATTTGGACATTTCTTTTAGAGCAGTACTGTGTATATGTCAAAAAAATTCATTCTTTGAATGTTGTGGGATACATGTCCAACATGTCACATATCGACTCTTGTTTCTTCGAAAAGTTGTATCGGCATGTCCATATCATGTAATGTCTCTTACTTGTCTACTGTATGCGTACATCATACGGTATACACCATATTCTAATGCAAGTTTGATTAGGTGATTGAAGACATAGGTGTACTACTATATTCATGATGTCCCAATCAAGGCTGGAGCCTGTTATTTATGACATGGCTATAGATCAATGGAATGTAAGATATAAAAGAAAATTAAAAAGAATAGAATTCACGTGCTTATGGATTCGTAAGTGTGTACGAAAATGGGTAGGAAGGACACCTCTTCAAACTCAGGCTGTATAAAGATACATGGTGAGGAATCTGAGACGACGTGCATTGGCGAAAGAACCGCCGAAGGTTTTGCTGATTTCCCCCTTTTTATCTAATTACACTGCTCTTCTCTCTTCTGCCATTTACTAAAAACTCTGCCAGCTAGCAAACCCCCCATTCAATCATTAAATAAACCCCATTAGTATACAAACTTGTCTCGTGCTATAGGTTTAAACTTTTACATCACCTAATTTAACATGCATAATACCATAGAGTCTCGTCATTTTAGATGCTCGAGTTTGTTGAATCGTCTTAGTTAAAAGTTTAAACTATTATAGAAAAAAGGAAAGTATCTTTTCAAAAACACGTGGAGGTCAAAAATATAACGTGTTTACAATTTTTGTAATAGACAGCGACAAGATTTGAATTCATATCTTTTCTATATTTTAACATGTTATGATTTGAGCCAGTTAGTTTGATAATGATCAAGTGACATTACTTCTTTGGCCAAACCGAGGAATCCCTTAGATATGATGTAAAATGGATTTTGTTCTATCTTTGATCAAAGATTTTTCTATGAAAAATATGAATCGGAGTTTAAAGAAGGGGAGGGAGAAGGAGCCCTTGACCCGCAACAAATAGAGGAGGATTTATTCAATCACATAGTTTGGGCTCCTAGAATATGATGCCCTTGGAGCTTTCTATTTGATTGTATCGAAATGCCCAATGAATTGAGATTTTCCTATTGGTTCAGATGATTTCGGGGCAAGCTGATCATTTATGATGAAGGGAATGAGCTTCAAGAGAATGATTAGGAGTTCTTGCAGAGTGAAATAATGCAGTACGAGACACGAGATAGATCTTCCAAAGGAAAAGATGATGAAGATTATGAAATTGACAAAGAAATAAGAACACAGATTTAAGTGGTTCAGACTACGTCAACGGGAGTGAAGCGGCTATAATTTTTATTATGTATAAATAATAGGATTACATCATCTATATATACTAATTCGACCCTAACCTATACAAAATTTTATGGCCCGTACAAGACTTTAAGGGAAAATCCAAAAATACCCCTCTAGTAAACATATGTTCTACTTTACATGAACCACATATTGCAACATAACACTTTGTTGAACTAACTCATGCAAAAACTTGAGTAATTGACAGACTTATTTATTTAAATTATGTCTTCAATGTGAATCGATGCATTTCATGTTCATCACCTATATATAGTTAATTCACACTTCTTGTTTTCCTTATCAGAACTCGAATATATACTAGCTAACCATCACTACTAATATAGGGGCCACAAAAGTTGAACACCCTCTTTTATCTATTTCAAATTCTGAAAACCTCTGCTATTAGTTAATTTGTATTCGAGTCTGTTCTTATTCAATGGCACTGGCCAAGGACCCTATGCCTAACGATCCAACTTTGGGTTCAGTTCAAGCCACTGCATATTATGGAAATAATTTTGGAGGATCATCATTTCATGCTTCCATGGATCCTTCTGCCGAGCTATATAGAATGGATGAGCCCCAGAAAATGGCATTCCAAGAGGGCGAAAAAGCAGCCGTTTTTGCAAAGAATTTCACTATGAGGAATTCTTCTTCAGTATCCAGTCCTAGCAGCTCGAATTCTAATGGATTAGGGTACCAGGTAACACCATATCTGTCTGAAGAAGGTCATACCGTAATTAGCTTCAAACCTGATCAGTATGGTAATTTCATGCAAACCGGTGGATCATTGCTTATTTTTGAGCAAAGCAAAGGCTTGAAAATGAGTAACCAACAAGATGATTATTCAGTCTGGGAAGACAATTTGCCCGGTAATTATCAGTATCAGCTGAATCCCAGGTGCAGCACCACCACTCACAGTCTATTGGAAACATCCAACAGCCTAAATGCCAGCGGCTACGGCTCTCCGGGAAGTGGAGAGAAATTTAGGTGGCTAAATTCTGAGGTAAATACACATACTAATGGCATTCAAGAGAATACTAGACAAGAAACAGGCTCGAGTAAACGCCCAATTACGGTAATAAACTGATCTTCAGCAGCAAATTCTTTAAATATAGGGTTGCATGCATAAATTTCTGAGTTAGTTCTTTTCACAGGGAGAGAATTCGCAGGCTCATAAGAAGCAATGCACTGTTGCTTCAAGTGTTGGTTCAAAGAATAAACCCAAACCAAAGTCAACACCCGCGAAGGATCCACAAAGTATTGCAGCAAAGGTTTGCTTCTTTTTGAAGTACTAAAATCTTATTTTGTCTGGATTATAAGTAATCTGCAAAACAGACAAGATCAAAAAGGGAAATCCAAAGGCTAACTGGAAGAATGTTTGTATTGTAGAATCGAAGAGAGAGGATCAGCGAGCGGCTTAAGATACTCCAAGATCTTGTCCCCAATGGCTCCAAGGTATTAATCCATACTTCTTCGTGTAAATGTTTTATGCACGCATAAGTATTGTTAATTTGTTCCAAAAAATAAAATAAAAAATTTATTCTGCAGGTTGATTTGGTTACTATGCTGGAAAAAGCAATCAGCTATGTCAAGTTTCTCCAATTGCAAGTGAAGGTGAGTTTTATTGCCAGTTTTCTTGTTATCAAAGCCCAATTCTATATGCCAATCAAACATGGCCTCAATTATAGAAAATTTCTGTATCTTTCTCACAATTTTAGTTGGATATTTACAGGTATTGGCAACTGATGAATTTTGGCCTGCGCAAGGTGGAAAAGCTCCTGAGCTCTCTCAGGTTAAAGAAGCCATTGATGCTATACTCGCGTCTCAAATAGACAGGAATTCAAGCTCAAGATGATGTTCCAAAATCACTATAACAAAATCAATTCTCCCAAAAAATAAAGCAAACCCATAATATGATGTTCCAAAATAATCTTGAGTCTGATTATAAACAAAATCTGGACTCAAAATAAGCTAGCCAGCCAGCCACAATTTCATTCAAAATTTAAAGCATGAATCTATTTTATCTTTTATTACCTTTTATTTGTTTAACATAATTAATTTATTACCCATAAATAATATAATTCCGATGTATTTTGACTCAGTGATTAAATTACATTTTGAATTTTTGATCATCTTTTGTCAGTTTATCATGGATCGATATATTTCCTGTGTGTCAAAAACAAATTTCACTAATTAAAAATTGTTTTTGCATATATTTTAGGCTGCATAAAGGTGACCAATCCACTGTAATTAAAAGAATATCATGACTAATCCAACTGGATTTGACTTCTTAATCATATTTATGATACACTAGTACTAAGCACGTGCGTTGCACGTCTTGTGTATCGAATAAATTATATGCGTAATATTTTTAAAGTACTAATTCTATTTTTGAAAATAGTTAAGGTAATTGATATATTAAAAGAAAAGTTAAAATTAGTAATGTATATAAATTTTTTTATGAAATTATGTATATAATGTGAAAATATTGAATAAATTGAAATATTATGTTTTGATTACAATAACACTTCTTTGTACACAATATTTATTTTTTGCTTTTACCAAAAATTTTTGTTATTTGTATTGAAACTCTGCAAAAAAGTGCGACATATAGTTGCCTTTGATAAGTTGATGAAATTATCCTCTATGTAAGACTCTACTCCATTACCAATTTGAATCAAGTATTGTGCAAATCGATTGTCATTTTGAGCACGCGTGTTTTGATTTAGTTGCAACTTTTTCATTTTCTTCCAAAGATACGATCTAAACAAATTTTGGTAATTGTTTGTTACCTTGTTGCTCTCAGGACGACATGTAGTACTTGGTGAAAAATCTCATTCGAATACAATTTTTTTTTTCTACTAAACGGTTTTAAATTGTCCAAGATATTTCTTGAAGTTTTATCAACGATTTCTATTGTATTTTTGTTGGCCATTGGTGCGTCACTTAGATAAATATAAGTTTTTTAAAACTTCACAACTCATAAAATATCCCACAAATAAAATCTGGTCCAAACGTAATAGTTGATGATGTCATAACATAAAAATTAGAGGGTGAATCCGCTTTATTAATAACATGACTCGTATGACTTTTCTCTTCATTTCTCTATTCATTTTATAAATTTAAATGTACTTATATTAGTTCGTGTTTGATTGATCAATTTTGAAAATTTTTGGATCAGATGAACTTCGTCAATGTTTTCCATAAGTAGTCCAAGTCTCGGTACAGGAAGAGGGTTACAGTGAGTTGGGGATAGCACATTACTTTGTTCAAACTTTGAATCGAACAAAATGGTAAAGAGGGTTGCAATGTTATCCAAACGATAACGTTCAAGTGCTGATAAAAGCATATGATATGTTTTACTGTTATAATTTCTAAGCCAAACAAATAATGTAAATATAGATGAAAATATTACACACTTGAAATTACACAATTTCAAACATTTCGGAACATTTTTAGAACTACGCAATATATTTTGCTAATTTACCAAAAAATAAAGAGATACACAAGCAACCCTTCACACTCAAAACCCTCCTACATATTGTTATAAATTCAAATAATAATTGAATAGTGGTTATAAAACTTTTTAAATTCTAATAACAATTGAAGGATGAATTGAAAATTATACAAAATTAATGAAGATATTACTGTCTTTCAAAAGTTTTTCCTAAATCCCCACTTTTTAAATATTGTAGATTGTGATCAACTTGGCAATTAAAAATATAAAACAATGTACTGCATGATTTGGTTGAATGTACTTAAAATATTTTATGACAAAATTTTATGATACTTACATGGACTTACATATCATATATGCTCAAAATAAAAAGAAAAAGAAAAACTATAACAATATTTTATGTCGAAATTCTGGAATTAGTAATCTTGCATAGCTACTTAAATTGTATTGCATTAAACTATTTCACTTAAAAATTTAAAAATTAAATGAATATTAAATATAGCATCAAAATAGACAAAAGTCTTGAATTTATATTGGTTGCTAAACATTTTTGGAAATTCAACATGTTGGTGTAGAGAAAAAGTAAATTGGTCTAGACGTAGAGAAACATGTTGAAGATATAAAAAGAATAATTTCTTTTTTTTACCTAAACTATTGATGACCGTTAGTCTACATAAATGAAGTGCATCAACGTGCTTCCCTTCATGTGCATATTGAATTATTCTTTTAATTCAAATTTTTACCAAGTAAATTTTTTCCAAGGTTAAACGGTTGCTGCAGTTCGCAATTTTTACCACTTTGGAGTTTGGATTGTTATATTACTATTTCTTCTTAACCTAAACTTTCCATAAATTATTGGTCGCGTCTCTAATGATGATTTCCGACCGAAATTAGTTACAGTGATGTAAAAATACAAAACTACATTTAAATTTAAATTTAAATAAACAAGAAAAGTACCTAAAAACACAAAAAGAAAAAAAGAAAAGAAAAAGGGGGAAATAGAGAAAGTAGTATTTCATGTTCTAAGATGCCACCCAAATTTTGTCAAGAATCATTTAGGACATGTTTGATTTGGCTTTCTTTTTCATGGAAGATGGAAATTAAATTTTATTTCCACCTTTTTGTATGATTAAATTTTCCATGGAATTGGTTTTCCACATTTTTTTGATTTTTGAGGAAAAGCTTTTTCCATGGGTTTGATGGGAAAAGCTTTTCTAGGCAACTTTTTTTTATTTTTTTTATGCAATGAAAATAGATTATATCCACAACTGTAACAAATTATATCCCTTTAATGAACAATTTTCATGAAAAATAAAGTCAAATAAATATCAAAATATCCAAAATTTCAATACTTTCCAAGTGAAAAATTATACCAATCAAACACAATTAATTAACAATTCCCGATTAAATAAGTTCTAGACAATTCAATTCCATTAAATTCATTTTCTTTCTACTCAATTTCATTCTTGCAATCAAACGGACCCAGTATTTTAGTTGTACGTAAACATACAAGATTATAAATCTCATTTATTTCACGCAAGCATTCATATGTGCACAACGTATGAAAAATAAAATTGACAACTAAGTTCATGTTTGGTTTAGTTATAAAAAAAAAGTTGATATAAATGTAAGTTAAAGTCAAAAATTAATTTTAACCACAACTTTTTAACTACATATTTTATTAACTTAGATAAAAAAATCTATTAGAAAGTTGATTTTTAGCAAAATTAAATAAGGTCTGTATTATGAAAATAAGCTCTGATAAGTTTAAATGAAGTGGGACTAGAAGGCACGTGTGGAGTTCAATTAAGGCACATGGGCTTCCCACATGCGCAATTCCCAAATACTAAACTAAAATGAATCCGCATTATAGTATTTCTGGAATTTTAGTTGTCCCATTCAACTGATTTACTTGTCCCCTTTTCTTTCTTTCTTTTCAGCTATTGCAGGTCAAAACTTCGGAGCTCCATATTATATTAAGCTAGGCTGTGATGCAGCAAAACTTCGATATACTCTGAAATATTGAACAATAAAAAAATTAATAAAATATAATTTTATTAATTATAATATTTAATTTTGTTATGTATTAGTACATTCCTAAATTATTTCTCTTATTTTCAGTTGGTACACTTTTAAACTCGTTATGATTTTTTTTTAAAGTTTTTCATGGAAGAGCTTTTTTCTAAAAGAATCAAAGATGATCATTTGAACTCCCTCAATTAACAGACGTCTTTCGTCTATCTTCTTTCAATCAAAAAAATTACATATTTCATGGAGTAGTATATATCTCCATTATTACAAGACTCCATCTTCAGAGAATCTTCCATCGTCACAAATTCAACAACTCTACATCTGGTTAGAATTCTAAAGATCGAAGGAAGTTGACAGGAGTTCCTGTCTGTGAAAAACGGGTCGTTATTCGTGATACACGAGAGAAAAACGAATTCACAAGACTTGAAGTGCTGCATGGTAGCAGATTCCACGAAGAGTTTTGGCAACAACAGTTAAGGATGGTGCAGGGGAGCACGAGATCCACGAAGAGCTATAAGGAGTGCAGTCGGGTAATCAGATAGTACAGGTCGTCTACTCTGGTAGAGTGTAAGTTGTTATATTCGTTTACAGTGGATTGATTGGTAAAGTGTTCGGAGTTTTTCCCAATTGAATTTCTCCATGATCATCTTGGTGTTGATTTACTACTTTCATTTTGTTTATTGATTGATCACATAAACTGCGGTATTCAAATTTAGGATAAAAACGACTTACATGTTTAATCATTTAGAAAAGAATTAAAAAATGACTTGTTGTTATTTAATTCGTTAGTAATTTTAAATTCCACATTATACACTTATTCACACCTCCCCCCCTCTCGGTGTTGTTTGGGTCGAACTATGCGTTTTTTCAAAATATATGATAAAAAATGAAATTTTAAAAGTGTTCATTAGAGACTTAGTGATTTTAGCATGAAATTACACTTATATTTCATTTGGAAAATTGGTATTAAAATTTCTCGAACTCCACTGTATTTTTTTTTATGTCAGATATTAATCTTATACGTAAGAAGTTAAGATCAACATTCGAGTTCTATTAAAAAAAAAAATAATAATAATAATTAGATACCATTCATTACTAATTGGAGGAATTGGTCTTGTACTTGTCATCAACAGAATATTTAATAACACTAAATTATTAGGCATAGCAAATGATCAGTGAATGGCAGATAATAAATTTGTTATATACAAAGTACGTACTGGGATACGTATATTATTCTTATTAGTTTGTATCCAACTCATGTTCACTAGCGTGTGCACGTGCATGAATAATTACAATCGAGTCTACTTTCAATTAAATTTACGTATTAAATTCTTTTTTATTTATCAAATTTTTTGACTTTCATATATATTTTACAAGTTGACAAGTTGTTTAATAAGTCGTCCAAAGTTTTGAACATGGGAAACTGTAAGTTCAATTTGTATATAGTTGCGAAGAGTTTGATGACTTAGACAATCATAATGGCATTATTTAATACACATTTTTCATATTGAATTTTTTCATAAATTTAAAAATGTCTAAAGAAAAAACTTCTAAAAAAATTCTGAAAGTATGAATTTTTTTTTCTCTATCTACACACGAATGTGAAGTTGGATTATCTCTCTATAAACAGTTTAATTTTTCTATATGTATATATTTGTTGTTTGTTTGAAAATTTTGATTTCAATTAAATGTGTGAAGGTAAAATGAAAAATAGTATAAGTAAGACAAGTCATTACTTCCAGCTTTCCAGAATGTTACTAGAGTTTGAAAAAAAAAATAGATACATCATGTCAAGTTCTAAAACGGTCGCGTATTGGAATTTGCCAAGGTCGAGAATGACAAAAACTGATCGTAAAAGTGCATCGAAAATTATGCGAGTTCATTTTGGATGGTAAGAAATAGAAATATTTTGGCAAAACATAGACAGTGCAAAAAACAATTATGCATTTTAGGGTGTTTGCATTATCTATTTTAGCGGGACATAGAGAGTGCTACCAGCTAATGTCCAATTTAAGTACTATTTCTGTCAATTTTCCTCTTATTTTAGAAAACACTAATATTTAGGCTTCTAAATCCGTAAAATAAATATACTGGTCTACTACTACATTTAATCCTTGTTTGATTAAACTATAAAAATTTATTCAAATTCAAATCAAAATCAACAATTAATTTTAACCACACATTTCATGAGAATCATAACTTTTCAACTACAAATTTCATTACCTTTTTATCACAATCTACTAAAAATTCAATTTTTATTTAAACTAATAAATGCAGTTTCTACACTTATTCTAGGTTTTAAACGATGATATTTTACTATTATTTGGATAAAATACTACATAATTTATGTTATATTTCATTTTGAAGATAAAACTCAATGTGTGATGAAGAATTTGAGAAAATAATGCAAAGATAGCGAAAAATTACTCAATTGTATCAAATATAAAGTTCGACGACTGAAATGCAAATACTCAAAAGTTACGTCAAACCTCACGATGAAGATTTGAAAGTGTTAGACATCAATTGAATGAGGAAAAAAGTCAAGGGAATGAAATATAGTCCAAATATTATCACATATCAACTTCCAGCCGAAAAAGTTATGCTTCGAATTTTCAGGCTCACATTGAAACCCAATTTTGACATAGCAAGCTTTCGAATTAGAAAATTGATAATTCACAAGAATTGTAGCCCTCCGAGTTATTTTTCCAATGCACTTTGAATCACCTCAATCGGATATAAGTAGAAAAAATTATGATAAAAATATTAAGAATTGTTCAGCTGCCGAAAATTAGGAGAGGCGTGTGTCCTTGCCTGTAGGAGAGGCGCGCGCCCCAAACCAAGGCACTGTGGTTTTGCAGGTACTGTGGTGATGTTGGTGAGGCAATGGTGGTTCTGGAGTCGATGGTGCTCATGGTGGTGGGGGTGTTGTGTGAATGGGGTTGGTGGTGGGAGTGGGGTTAAGAATATTTGAGTGTTGTGACCAACAAATTGTTAATTGTGATCAATAAATAATATATGATCTAGAAAAATGTGTGATTGTGACTAAATTTGTAATTGTGACTTGGAATTTGATCAATTGTGAGCAATTAATTTAATAATTTGTGACTGTGAAATAAGTTGTAATTTGTAACCGTGAAATAAATTGTGATCTATAAAATTTGTGATTTGCGATCAATAAATAAATTGTAACTCATAAATGTTTTTATTTGTAATCAAAAAATATTTACGACCAATTAATTTAATAATATGTGATCGGTAAATAAATTGTGACCTATAAAAACGTAATTTTGACCATAATATGTGACTTATTAATTTGATAAGTTGTGAACGAAATTAATTTGTGACTAATCAATTAGATATTTTGTGACCATAAAATAAGTTATGACTTGTAAAATTTGTGATTTGTGACCAATGAATATGTGGCATATTAATTTGATAAACTTGTGATTAATGAATAAATTGTGACCTATTAAAAATGTTATTTGTGATTGCGAAATAATTTATGACAAATTAATTTATAATTTGTGATCAAATTGTATAGAATTGTGACATTAATATATTTAATTAGTAAAATATACGTTTAATGAATTAGTTTATAAATAAAATTTTAAAAAATCTAACTTTTGAAATTTTAAACCTTAGTTTCATAGTTTTAAAATGTGTCGTACTTAATCTCTTATATATAAAAATTTCCCTTATAAAATTTCTTATTAAAAACCCGTCCCAAAATCCATTAAACCGGACGATTTTTGAAAAACCCATGACCCATTCCCGATTTAACCGATTCAATCTATATAAATGTATATTTTTTTTAAAATTTTTGTAAATATTTTTATTTTTATTTTTTCAGAAATCACTGATTCGATCTTGGTTCGACCCTAGTTCAACCTTTTGACCCTTGACTCTTTCTCTTTTTCAAGTCGATGATCAGATCGATTTTTAAAAGATTGAATAATATAACCACCTATATTTAAATGATAGCACTATCGCACAAGAAAGACATTAATGAACCATGCTACAAGTACAAATAACTTTTACAAATGTTTTTTACAGATAGACACATGACAATTTCATTGATTTTTGCCAAAATAAATAAAAAAAGGTACGGGTGTTGCCAACTCAGTACCTTTACAGTGACTGTTTGTTCACATTAATAGCCATTTTGAATTTTCTTTCATTTTGACCAAGAAATATATTCTTGTTTTTGGCTCATAAATTTGATGGTCTGGACAACTATGTTCCAACCAGACAGATTTACAAAATAGGTACAATTACAGAATATTCTTGTCTACATTAAAATCTTGGTCTATATTCTATAACAACTCACACACGCAAAGAAACGCTTAATGAAAAAGATTATACTTTTGAAATATGAAAAAAATTACTGGTCAAGCGTCCAACTTAATTAAAAGTGTAGCGAGCAAGATGATTACATGCTCAATCGAGTTATGTATCATATTCACCATGCATTGTCCGCTTCACATACAAGTTTCGTTACGTCAAGAGTTTGTCATCGCATAATCTTCCATCATCACGACTAACTATTAAAAATTTAGTAATTTAGTTCGGAATTCAGTGAGCTTTTAGAATTCATCTTGTGCATCCTCCTCGTAAGTAAAAGTTTGTTTGACACAAATTTTTTTCAATGAAAAAATATCTTATTTTGAGAATTTGTAGTTGAAAAGTGGGAGAAATTATAGACCCCATAAATTGTACGATTTTTGAGGAAATATAATTTTAAAAAAATCTTTGACAAACAAGCATTAAATATTCACTATTAAGTCGTTGAGAATTCCACCCCCAGGAGGATAATGTCCTTTTCACCCTCTTAACAGAGTTTTTTATTTTTTTATTTTTCTATTTTTTTATTTTTTAACCATTGTTTTGAACAAGATATCCTAATTAATGAAAGATTGACCATAAGAAAGACGTAAAAAAAAAAAAAAGTCGGGGACAAAGTATGACAATAAGTAAAGAGTAATGAGGATTTTTAATACAATTAAAAAGTGGTGCACTTGTAAGAAATTATGGTGTCAAGATATTCACTCTTATTATACAAAAATAACCTAAAAGACAAGACTTAAGCGTGAGGCATGAGGAAGGCGGTGACTCCTATTTTGGAGCCTAATATGGACCTAGTGTCCGTAGTGAGAATATTTATCTCCACATTCGGTACGATAAATAGTGCACTAATGATATAATCATATGCAAGTATTCTCCCTAA
>CAIGRB010107904.1:0-48084 GCA_903798255.1 Fraxinus quadrangulata
AGTAGTGGAAGTAAGGATCGATCCTACGAAGAGTATGTAATCAATATTTTATGCTTCCCAAGATGGGTTGGAAAGCTAGCTCAAAGGGCTACAGTTTTGCTTCAGATATCATCTTCTAATTCGATCATTTGCCATGTTCAACATGGGTCTCAATATGCCGCTGAAAATTGGTGCATAATTTTTTCGATTGGAAATTGATGTGTGATCATACTTTGACGATATTTCATCCATTTGATGCCTTGTTTCATCTAATTGGCTTCTAACACTCTCAAATCTTCATCGTGAGGTTATACATAACTTTTGAGTATTTGCATTTCGGTCCCCAAACTTTGTTTTCTTTCATTTTGGCTCTTGTTCGCTTATTTCTTCCAAATTACGCTATATCCATAGAATTGCCATCTAAATTAAAATATAAATGTAATGAGTAAATTTTGGCACTGATTAATCGTACGAACACATAAAATAAAGAGGGAAAAATATGCATTTTACATTCTTATCACTTTCCAACATAAGTACTTTATCTAAAGAGTGGGTAGAAGTGCTCATTTAAATTATTCATAACTTAGTTATCCCATTGAACCAAGATTTTGGGATCTCCATTCAATAAGGTTGGGTTACCATATGATTCTAATCAATAGGCTTTTAGCCCATACCTCCTAAAAGATGGTATACTTTATCTCTTGGTAATCCTTTTGTCAAAGGACCCGCTATGTTTTCATTCGATTTAACATAGTTAATAGAGATCATACCATTCGAAACTAGTTGTTTAATGGTATTATATCTCCGACGACTATGTTAAGATTTTCGATTATATACTATTTTGTACCTTTGAAATAGCTACTGAATATCACATTATATGCTGATAGCAGGTACAGACTTTTCCAAAAAATAGAATATCTTCAAGAAAATTATAAAGCAATTCTACTTCTTCGCCAATTTTATCTACAACAATAAACTCAAACTCCATCGTGGATCTAGCTATACACATTTTCTTAGAGGATTTTAGGACACAACTCCACCTCCAATGGTTAAAACATAACCACTTGTAAATTTTGAATCATTTGTGTCAGATATCTAATCTTCATCGGTATCCTTCTAATACCACGGGATGTCTAGAATAATGTAATTCATAATTATCCGCATGTCTTAAATATTTTAAGTACCATCGTTAATACCTTCCAATGACCATTTTATAGATTACTTGTAAATCTACTTAACTTGTTGAATGCATATGTTATATCTGGACACATGCAGTTTGTAATATATATTAAGCTGCCTATGACGCGTGAGCATTTCAATTGAGATACAGGTTCACCAGTATTTTTGGCTAAATACGGACTTAGGTCTATTGGTATTTTAACAAGAATATCGTCATATGCCTTAAATTTCTTGAGTATAGCCTCAATATAATGAGATTGAGACAATGATATCCCTTCAGCCGTCTTAGAAATCTTAATCCCTAGTATAACATCTACAACTCTCATATCCTTTATATTGAAATATTTTATCAACATTTTCTTGGTTGAAATAATAACCTTCAAGTTATTACTCATAATTAGCATATCATCAACACATAGACATACAATTAAGAATTCGTTTGGTGTGCTTTTAATGTAGACATATTTGTCATATTCGTTGATTTTAAAGTTATTTGACAATATAGTTTTGTCAAAATTTTTGTGTCACTGCTTAGGTGCTTGTTTAAATTCATATAATAATTTTACAAGCTTGCACACATTTTTTCTCCTTTGTGTGAGCTATAAACCCTTCACGTTGTTCTATATATATTTCTTTTTCCAATTCACCATTTTAAAAGATCATTTTTAAATCCATTTGATATATTTCGAGATTATGTAATGCCGTAATTGCAATCAATACTGAATAGATGTGATCCTTGTAACAGGTGAATATATTCCAGTATGGATATTCCAGTATTTTCATTATGGATATTCTAGTATTTTTCATTATGGATATTCCAGTATTTTTTATTTAAAAAATATTATTATATCATTTCGTGAAAATTAAATTTTTGGTAACACTCCAATGTTTGTGAAATTTTGGGGTTTTACACCATGAGCCAAAGAAGGTAGCTCTTATAAATTCTTCTTATTGTGCTGTTTATATTTCAAGCATTGTTATGCTAATTGAATATTATCCTATGTGGATTCTAGACTCAGGAGCGACAACCATTTAACCTGGGATCGAGAAGTGTCTGTGAAGTTCCGTCAATTTTTAGCTGGTACAAAGTGAATATACGTTGGCAACGATGATGGAGTGGAGGTGAAAAGGATCGGTACATGCAAGTTACATTTGTGTGGTGGCCGTACTATTCGCCTTCATAATGTCCTGTTTGCACAGGGGATATGAATGAACTTAATTTCTATTGTTGTTGTTTTAAGATTAGGTTTAAGTTTGAATTTTTGTGGTAAATTTCTTTGTATAAACAATAATAATGTATTTTATGGATCTGGACATGTAGAATGTTGTTTTATAGTGTTGGATTGTGATACAAACACTTATAATTATTATGTTGATCGTTGTTTTTTTATGAATGTACCTTCTTCTTCTTCTAAATATTTGAATGTTGATACATTTGTATGGCAAGCCAGATTAGGAATATTGGGTAAGAGAGAATGAATAGGTTAGCTAAAGAAGGCTTGCTAGGTTCAATCTCTACGGTTTCATTACCTACTTGTGAGCATTGCCTAATCAAAAAAGCCACACGAAAACCATTCGAAAAGGCCTTAAGAGCCAAATTTCCATTGCAGTTAGTCCATTCAGATATATGTGGCCCTATGAATGTAAGGGTAAGACATGGAGCCTCTTATTCATTACTTTTATAGACGATTTCACGCGATATAGTTATGCCTATTTGATTCATCATAAGTCTGAGGTATTAGAATGCTTTAGACGATATTTAAATGTGGTAGAAGATCAAATAGATAGAAAGGTGAAATCATTAAGAACTGATCGAATGCATAAATATCTGTCTGAGGAGTTTAAAGAACTATGTAATGATAAGGGATTCATTAGACAGTTATCTATTCCCAATACACCTCAACAAAATGGTGTTGCTGAGAGGAGGAATAGAACGTTGCTAGAAATGGTGAGGTCCATGATGACGCAGGGTAACTTACCTATTACCTATTAGGGAGATGACTTGTTAACTGTGACCCATATTCTGAATAGAGTTCCCTCTAAATCAGTACCTACTACACCATATCAGCTTTGGACAGGTAGATCCCCTTATTTGAGTTCTCTTAGATCCTGGGGATCAGCTGCCTATATCCATGATTCCTCAAGTAAGTTTGGAAAATTGGGTGCATGAGGCAAGCAGTATATCTTTATAAGATACTCAGACCAGTCCAAATGATATGTGTTCATAGGTGAAAATCAAGATGGGACTATAATTGAGATAAAGTCATGTCATGTGACGTTTCTTGAGAGTGATTTTCCTAGTAAGGGAGAAATTAAAAATGGAGAACCTTTGTATGAATTAGATGATAGAGTTGTACTTGATGGATCAATTAAGGTGTAAGAGGAAGCATTACCACCCGTTGATCGAAGTGGGAGCAATTTATCTTCTACTCCAAGTGACGGGTCACATCGGAGCTTTCACTTTGTAAGAGTAATAGAAAAAGTATTCCAAAACGTCATTTTGAGATTGAAGGGCAAGTTTTTCTAGTATTTCCCGAATATGATGAAAAAACAAAATTAGTACAAGAAGCACTATCATGTCCTGAAAAGGAAAAGTGGAAGAATGCAATGGAAGAAGAGATGGAGTCTATGAAATTGAATCAAGTCTGGGACTTGGTTGATCTTCCATCTGGTCGAAAAGCCATTAAGAACAAATGGGTTCTCAAAATAAAGTGAAGAGCTGATGGGACTATAAAGAGGTATAAGGCTCGCTTGATGGCAAATGGTTCTACTAAATAAGAGTGTATAGATTATGAAGAGACATTTTCACCAGTAGTGAGACTTACTTCAATTCGTCTACTCTTAGCTATCATAGCACGTTTAGATTTAGAATTACATCAAATGGACGTGAATATTGCCTTTCTCAATGAAGAATTGGATGAAGAAATTTACATGCAACAACCAGTAGGTTTCATAAAAACTGGCCAAGAGAATAAAGTTTGTAAAAATCTCTGGCCTAAAGCAGTCTTATAGATAGTAGTACTTGAGATTTGACAAAACTATTATCTCGTACAATTTTATCATGATAGACGAAGATCACTATATATAATTGAAAAAGTCCAATGAGAAATTTGTAATTTTATCTTTCTACGTAGATGATATCTTACTAGCTGGGAATGATAAAGCATATATTAAAACAATTAAGAAATTGTTGTCCTCAAATTTTGAAATGAAGGACATCGGTGAAGCATATTACATATTAGGTGTTAAAATCCATAGAGATCGTTCGAAGAGGTTTATTGCTTTGTCCAAGAGCAATATATAAAGAAAATTCTTGAACGTTTCAAAATAGGGAATTATAATCACATTGACACTCTTGCATTGAAATGTAAAAGTCTAAGTCTTCGTATGTGTCCTAAAACTCTTGAGGAAAAAGAAAAAAATGTCTATAGTTCCATACCCCAGTGCGGTTGGGAGTTTGATGTATGCTATGATGTGTACTCGCCCCGACAATTGTTATGCCATAGGTCTGGTTAGTAGGTATCAATCTAATTAAGGAAGAGAGCATTGTAAAGCTATTAAGAGGATATTGAGATACCTGAAGGGTACTGCTAATTACTCTTTATGTTATCAAGGGAATGATTTGTGCTTAAAAGGATACACTGATACTGATTGGGAGTGGAGACCTAGATGAGGGCAAATCAACTTTGGGATATGTATTCTTGCTTAATAATGGCATCATCTCTTGGAGTAGCAAGAAAGAGACATACATTTCCTTTTCCACAATGGAAGCAGAATTTGTAGCATTTGCTTCAGCGGTATAGAAAGCTGTTTGGTTAAGGAGATTCTTACAGCATCTAAGATTCCTTAGTGGTGATGTGGGACCTATATTGGTTTATTGTGATAGTGAGACAGTTATTGCATATACAAAAGATCCCAAGTATCATAACAGAACCAAACACATTGATACAAAATATAATTTTGTAAGAAACATCATAGGAAAGAAGGAAGTAAGTATGCAGTATATTTTTACGCACCAAATTGTAGCTGATCCATTTACAAAACCTATCATATAGATATTTTTATAACTCATGTTAAATCTTTAGGATTGCGTAGAATTTGAATTATGTACTCTGTAAACTTTTCTTATAAGTCTATTAATGAACAATATTTGAGTTCATATGTTAAGAGTAATCTTTTGTCGTGATTTTTAGTTGGTTCACTCATACGAACAATCGCCTCAGACACTTTGAGGTGTGCTGAGATGAGATACAGTGATCATATTGTGTACATGATCCAGTCGCCTTGATGAGATATCAAGAACATATTACAACAAGTAATTGGTATGGATTTTTTTCTATTCATAAAACATGTTCTATAGCCAGATCGAGTTCTCGATTGGAATTGCCTAGAGGAATAAAGATAAAGAGAACTGATGTTAGATATCGAGGAATATCTGAACTATGATCTGTACATTGTATTTTATTTGTAAGATTAGACTTACGGCCTAAGAAAGGGAGAAAACATTGTAACACGTGTTTCATATCACGTGTGCTTTAACGACCAATGGAAATGAAAGAATTGATCCCCGCTTCTTCATTGTGTGAGTCTTTGAGGCATTTATGACCTCAAAATCTTATACCCTTATGACTTTCGACTATTTTTCAAAATTTTATTTCGGTGTTGCTACTTTATCATGTTGCCAATAACTATGGTTGATGCGGTTTGATGGGACATGCCTAGGAATGCAGCTGATTTGAAATTAAGGGATTCAAGTAAGAAATGAAGACTATTTTATCTAACACCTCAACTTGTATTCACCGGCCAGACAATTATGTTAACTATTTGAGTTTTGAGACACAATTGTCAATACAATATATATGAGAAATTTGAGTACGTTCTTTGTTTTATTAGGGGATTAGAAATATTTTTACAAAATATTTCGGGGTATAGCGAGGAAATATATTTCAGATTATATTAGAATCATGTCACCCACCATGTGCAAGTGGAGATGTTGGAAGAAAGCAAGTCGCCCATGTGGATTGACCCGACCCGATTTGTATAGAATGATTTTTTGGAGGGAGAAGTTAAATTTTGAGTTTAAAATTTAACCTCTCATCACCCTCAATCATATATATAACTTCCATTACACAACAAATAAAATATGTATGTGCAAAAATTTGGGTTCCTTCAAAAGGTAAAAAGTAGTGAGAGTGGAAGCTTGATTTATGGAAATATAACATCTCAAATTGGGTTCTTGGATTGTGACTATTAAATTCCTTCCTTTGTGATCGAGTTTTTAACCAAGGAGTGAGTAGAAGACGGTATGGAAAGCGAACAATCAAAAGTCAAGTGATTCAACCTCGTTTTAAGATTTTCAAGTAAGTTTTAAATTTAGAATTCGGTTAAACGCATGCGAGCATGTTTTACACCCTATGTGAATAGGCATGATGCTAATCAATTTGAGCATAATGCGTACTCAAAGCTTGTCAGTTCCCTTCATATGATGAGGAAGCCATCTTATAATCCTTATTCCAATGCAGATAATCCAGGACGAAAGGATCACTTGAATTTCTCATGATCACAAGGTTCTCAGCAAAATGGTACAACTGCTGAGGTTCTTCAAGCTCAGAAAAATATAGGATAGTTCAATAAAAATTTTCCAAAACAAAAACCCTAGGAGGAGACGTTCCCAAAAGTTAGCACAGCCCACACAAGCAACATTAGATAAGCATAATCACACCATTTCTGAATTTCAAAATTGACGAACGCAATCCATGTCTAATATTGAAAAGATGGTAGGACAACGAGGATCATCAATCTAGCATTTGGCAACAATCATTGAGAAAGGAAAATTTCCAAGCAAACAACTTCCTAATCTGAAAGGAGTGAACGAAATTAGTGCTATTTCAAGCAACCAACGGGAGGATGCTAATAAGCCCTTGTTTTTGGAAAATGTGTGGTTATAAAGTTGGAAGAAATTTTGGGTTTACGTGTAAAATATTTTATTATGTAAATGTGTTATTGAAAATGAGTATGAATTTTTATTGTATAAATATGTGGTTGAAAATGAGTATGAGAATTAAAGAGTTTTGAAATAACGGTTGTCAAACAATGACTAAAATTGTCATGATTTTAAGACGTAGCAAACTGTTTGACAACCAAGCGGAAACTTTAGATAGAAAAACATCGTGAACTAATTTTTTTGATCAAGAAACAAATGAAACTCATTTGAAGAAAATCCAGAAAAGAGAAGTGAGACATCCTACATCCCAAAAGCTCAATTTTCTCAAAGGTTGGTGATCGACTGATTCTACAAGAATACGGACCGTGACAAATAATAAAAGTGGATTTTAAGTCCAAGTTGGTATCTACAGGAACTAGGTATTTACTACTAATTTTATCATAATCTAACTTCAATAAAAATTTATTTAGTAAAAAAATTATCAAATAAAAGTGATTGTTTATAACTAAATTATAATAAGCTAATCTAAATCAACCTAACTAATCTAATATATATTCATATACGTGTGAATACCTTAATTAGTAGGAACTCTATCAAGATTGCATAGGCTATTATTATCTCTTGATCTCTTATAACGCTTATGTCTCTTATTGCACGAACTAGACAAATATTCCCTCGATCTCAATATTATCTTTAAATCGAATAATTGATAATCAACCAATTAAATTTCAATTAAACATATAATAAGCAATTAGCACATAATTAAAGTTGCATGAAATCAATTGAATTAGATAAATTACTAGATATAAGCTACATTATTGATCCTAACAACCAGTTATTTAGCCAAACATATAATTATGAAATTAAATAATAAAAAAATGAAAAACATCACTGAAATCAATACAAGGAATAAATAAAAAGAATCCTACCAATTGTTGTTCTTGGCACCCAATTCCCATCAATGGATCTTCAATCTCTTCTTCAAAGCGTGTATATCTTTCGACCAATTATATTGTTCAACCTTCAAATTTCAAATTGAAATATAAACTCTGAGGATTCAATATATTTTGAAGTGTTATTTTGTCTTAAAATTGTATCTCTAGCCTCCCTTTTTAATTGAATGAAAGATTCCTATTTATAAATTCCAATTTAGGTCTAAAATAGTACCAAGATGATAGAAAACCATAGCTTAAGTCAAATTAGGATATTCCAAATTGCTGAAATTATATTTTCACTTGTGCAAATTGGTCCATGTTTAATCTTTTTGTTCAAATTGAGTTCTTAGATATTGTAATTGATGTCCTTCAACTTCCAAATATGACTTCCTTGATCCCCAACTTTTAGAATATGTCAACTTTAATCTTTTTTTTTTTATCAATTATCATTCCTTTTCATTTATTCTCATCTAATACCAAGTTTTCTCCTAAAATAATCAATAAACAAGCATAATTAAGTATCGTGCTCGTAATAATCACTCCTAAAAGCCACTTTTGAAGGTCAAGATAAGTGTAATATTTACACTTATCAAACACCCTCAAACTTAAATTTTTGTTCTTCCTCAAATAAAGAAATTAGAAACTTAATTATACTACAAACAAATATGCTCAACTCGAATATATAATTCAATGTTTTCTCAAAGTGAATAATTAAATAATAAAATCCAAACAAGTTAATAAAATACAAGAATTAATAGTTATTTCATAAATTTCACATATCTTCAACATTTGAGTCTGTATTTGTTAAACATTATCAATTTCATTGATACAGTTGACCCCGAAAAATGAGTCAACAGATGCTGGACACACTCTCGCCATGTCAAGCAAGTTCCGGCGCATTTCTACGGGCAAGACAGTGAGAAAAACGGATGTGAGCACAAGAGATGCCCTACAGCAAGAGACAAAAGTGTTCGAGCTCAACGAGTGTAACGAAGATGATCGCGTTAACAATGATCACCAATCAAGATCCAACCCATTTGGAAAACAGCCAAGGCTAAATAGGAATATATGGAAAGATAGATGACATGTGTGTTTATGAGTGTTGGATTACATGTCGAGATTTGTATCTAGTCGCCAAAATGTATAAAAATGAAAGATGATTACCCAAATGGTTGCATGTATTGCTTATTCACTCAATAATGATGAGTATATGATCTTAACTTCCAAAATCTAACCCTTTCTAAGTCACTAAGATAACATATTTATACTGCCTTCACCGACATTGCGTCAGTTGGATCAGAACCACGTGGCTTCATCTCCTTAACTGAAACTTCACATCACTATCTATTCTTACAATTAATACATTAATAAGAAGCCAGCCACCCTATACAATAGGCTGACACACCTGACATTGTTCATTACAAGTGTTACATCAATCACTTCTAAAAGATCTTCAAATATGTTGGAAGAGAAGTGTCGGCTTCATTGAGTTTCGGATGTGCTGAGAGCCTCGGAGAGATCTTTATGCTGGTTGTCTGAATGGGGAGTTTCAGCTCTTTTATTTGTTTCTTTAGGCGGTGTTTCAACCCAAGTTATAGTGTTTCGTCTTTTGAGGTAGTTCCTTGAAAGGAACTTTGGCCTTTGCATGATTTCTTCGTATTTGACCAGTTTAGCCTTGTTGACCTTCTGCTCACGTGGATTGGTACGTGGCACTTTGATTTTGAGTTTTGGTAGCAAGGCGTAACAATAGTTCCTTAAGTCTAGGCATGATTATTTATGTAATGCATGGATTTAAATATATACAAAAAAAAAAAAAAAAAGTTTCGTAAGGGGTGGTTTTTGCCACTACAATAGTCCCCCAATTCTAAGTATAAATATTTATGTTATAGTTAGAATTTCAAATGTACCAAAGCTGCACATCACCTTCTATTGTTTACCAAAGTTGTATACTTTGAGGTATTTCACCTTCTTACTCAATTCATGAGAGGGTCATCAAAGCAGAGTACAATGAGGCTGCATTGTTTGAAGTGCCTTTGAACATCCGAAGTTGTATCTGAACTGGTTGAGGAGGAATAATTTTCATTCTTTTTAGTGCTACAGTATTGGTAATTATGAGGAGCTTGACTTTAATATGATTGAGGAGCTCGAGACGTCCTGAATTATTGTGCACAAATGATTTGCCGTCGTGGTACATTTTCAAGAAAAGATAGCTGAGGCGGTTCAACTTCCCATACACACAACCGTCACTGCATTTAATGTGTTAATGATGGTTGTCTCCTACATGTATTGCGAATTCCAGCCTCATGAGGTTACATGAAGCAAACGCTCTAATCTGGGCCGTAGAAGACGAAGAGGCAGATGTGTTGAATGAGTCAGATTTAATCCCCAAATGGATGGTCAGATAACCTGGATCGACATCCAACGGCTGGGATTAAGGGGCACTGCCTGTAAAAGGCAAATATTTTGGCGAAAAATCACTTTGTATTTCTTGAATTCGATACCATTATACTAAACTCCCGAATTTTCTCCAAGTTTTTTTCTTCAAAAATCTTTGCATCTTTTTTTTTTTTTTTTTTTCAGTTTACACCTTCTCATTCTCAAGTTTTTCTTTCTTCATTGAATCTTGCAACTTCTTTGGTGTTTCCCATTACCACTTCCTAACCTAAAACTTGTAAGTACTTTCTGTAAACTTTTATCTTTGAAAAAGTTTTGATTAATGGTCTCTTCTTCGTTTGTTGGGGGAAACGCTGATTTGAGTGAACTAGCCAGTGAGATAGGGGTTGAAATCACTAATACTGTCGACCTCGTTAAGGTTATAGAGGCCAGGCGGAGTGTGCTTCCATCTGGGGGGTAGGAGAGATACTGAAATAGAATGGAGGCAGCCAAAATCCTATCTTCAGTAGATTCGACCCACTTAGCCAACCTTAGGGACAAATATAGGATCACATATGACATAGAGCTCCTCTCCCCTTCTTCTGATGAGCGAGCCTGCTATCCGAAGCAAGGCTGCATTACCATTAGTGAGTTTCTCCTTAAGGCCGGGCTTCGTCTGCCTTTGCATCATTTTTTTGGGCTGTCCTTAGGTTGTACTACCTGGCCCCCACCTAGCTCATTCCCAATGCCTGGGTCAAACTAGTAGGAACATATTTCCTATGGAAGGAGACCTCCCTAGGCGAGGACATGCCCCATCACATATTCCAAACAGTCTTCCAACCTTGGTCGTTGGGTAAAGGGGACTCTAGGGGATGGTATTCCTTGTGCTTGTGGGGAGCACACTCTCCTTTTATCTTGGGCCTATCCTCTTCTATCAAAGGATAGAAGGAGTCGTGATTCTAGGTTTGGGGAAGTGGCAAGAGTGTGAGGGTGACACTGTTCTCCATGTCAAAGTCCCAACTTCTTACTGTGAGCCTAGTGAGGGTCGCATCTGCATTTTGTTTGTTGTAACTTGTTGAACCTAATGCTAACATTTTGTTGTTGTTTTGCAGGGTCCCATGAGCTCTTTGACCTAAGTGAAAGTGATTGTGATACTTTGTCGAGCATCTACTGTCGACCTTCCTCGTCTCGTGACTTTGATCCTCTCCAAATGATTTTTTGAAGAATTTTGTCTAATGGCCAAAAGAGGTATAATTTCGTCTTCACTTGTAACATTTAACTTAGCTTTCACACATTTACTCGTGTCTGACCTTGTATTTTTCCTTGAAATTTTTTTTGAAAAGATGAGGCATCCTACCCTCAACATGGCCATGATCCTAGCTGCCACCGCCGCCTCTAGTCTTAAAGGAATAAAGCTCTCATCTGCTGGAGAAAAGTAGGTGAGGGACAAAATTGAATGGGTCAGCAAGGAGGCTGCCAATCAAGAAGAGGGAAGGCATTCTTTAGCAGACAAAGGTAAAAATGTGGTAATGGAAGAGCCCTAGAAAAAATTTAGGGTGTTCACCACCGAGGTGGACAGCTCCAATGATATTCCTCTTTCTCTCTTCGAGGTCCCAGCGGGGGAGAAGTTAATGGCAGCGTCAATAGCTGCAGCCGCTGGGAGGCAGAAGAGGCCAACTGCCGTAGAGCCTCAGAGGCAGGATTCTACAAAGAAAGCAAGGACTTTAAGTGACTCCACCACTTCTGAGCTCCCACGAACAAAACTTATCGTGGCAAAAAAGACCGACAAGCTTGAATCTGAGGGTCTAGTCCTTCTTCCTCCTAAATTTTAAACTACTACAATGATCATTCATAAGTATTGGATCGTTCATAAGTACTGGATGGAGAAGTGGCCCAAACTGGGAGGGCGTTTGGTATGGCTAAGAGGCTTAAGCCCTCTTTAAAAACCTTCAAAGTAAAAATTGGGAATTTGCCAATAAGGCCTCCCAGGTCGAGGAAGTTGCCAATAACGCCAAAGCAGAGGCAGAGGCTTTGAAGAAGAAAAATGAAGAAGAGTCTGTGACGCTCGCTTCTGCTTTGGCAGAAATTGAAAAGTTGAAGAAAGAGGTCCACATTTCCTAAAGTGAGGTGGCTTCTCTAATGAAGTTGGTGAAGACTTCAGATGCCTACCAGAGGCTGGCAGCAGAGGCCTTAGAGAAGGCAAATAAAGAGAACTCTGCTTTAAAAGGAGAGGTGGGGGAGTTGAACTCTAGAATTACTGGTCTGACTGAAGAGGTAGATGCTGCCAGACAGAAGGCTCAAACTACTGATAATGATGTTGAGAAACGTTTCCTTACCCACTTCCATTTAACTGAGGTATACAAAAGCTTGGGGAAGTATTGGCAAAGGTACGCTTACATGGACATGGTTGAAAGTAAACATTTAAGGCATCAACACCTCGAAGTTGAGAGCGGAGTTTCTTGAGGATGAAGCGGAAGAGCCTGAGCCTCAAACTCCAGCAAAAGGATGCCAAGTAATTGAACTAGATGATGATGCAGCTGAAAAAGCAGCTGAAGAAGTGGCTCATAATGCAATCATACCTTTTATGGCTCCCCCTCCCCCACCTACCTAGAGCATATGTCTCCTAACTTTGTTTTATTTTTCTATGTAATTGGCTTCTGCCATTCTCATGTCAATATTTGTCTTTAATGAATGAAATTATTTTTTCAATACTTGTGTTTCTTTAGTTTCCTTTGCAAGTACCAGCTCCTATAATGTATGCTGAAGTACACATCAATACAATTTGAACTACTCTCACTTCAAAAAGTGAAATCAAACTTAAAGTGATGTTAAAGTAACATTAAGTTTATAACATTAGACGTATTAACAACATCAACCTCATAACAACGTCGAACTTATGCCTTTCAAACTTAAAACAATCAAACTGAAGATCTTTAACGACTTCAGACATATAACAAACTCATGCACCATGAACCTCATCAATCAAGTTAAACTTGCAATTCTGTCTAAGTGTTAGAAGGTCACACTTCTTAAAAAACCTTTGAACTTAAGCATAATTTCAATACTGAATCAATTGAAGCTCTTTAATCACTTCAGACTTTTGTCTAACCAGATAATCAAACTTGTAAGATTACGTACATGCAAGACTTAGGCAACATCAAACTCATGCACGTTAGGTTCATAAATCATAATTTTGTTTAAGTGTTATAAGGTCATGTACCTTTGTAAGTTTGATCCTAGAAACTTCAATACTTATGAGCTAAGGCCCTTAACCACTTCAGACTTTTGTTTAAAACTTTGTTTATAATTTGCACAAGTATAGGCTATTCGCTTGCCCTTCTTTTCCTAAGTATGGGGTTTAGTGGTTTGCCCATGCTAAGACTTTCTTAACAACTTTTGTTATTAAAGGCATGTGCTATACTTTGCGAGTGCAGATGTGGTCCTTCTTGGGGCCCAACTCCTCATCGAAGTGCTCACGCATCTCTTTATAGGGACGGATCATCTATGAAGAGGCTTTTCCTTTGGGCTTTCTCAATAGGAGGTACTTTTTAATCCTTTGATGGTCTCACTTTAATAAAAACATTTTTAACTTATCATAATTAATAACTTTCCTGAGCATGAGGTTCAGCGGTTCCCCCACATTGAGGCTTCCCTAACAATCTTTGTTGCTAAGGGCACATGCCACATTTTGCAAGGGTGAATATGGTCCTTCTTGGGACCCAACTCCTCGTTGAAGTGCCCACGCATCTTTTCATAGGGATGGATCGTCTATGAAGAGACTTTTCCTTTAAGCTTTCTCAACAAGAGGTACTTTTTAATTCTTAATGAATTGTGCAAATTTAATTTAATTTTTATATTGCGAAATTCATTTCCTGAGCATGGGGTTGTGGTTCGCCCATGTTGAGGCTTACTTAACAATTTTTGTTGTTAAGGGCATGTGCAACACTTCATGAGTAAGCGATGGTCCCTTTTGGGATCCAGTTCTTCGTTGAAGTGTCCACGCGTCTCTCCATAGAGACAGATCATCTATGAAGAGGCTTCTCCTAGGTTTTTGCCTCTTGGGAGGTATTTTAATTTTACAAACACTAAGATAAAAGTGACCTTCATTGAGTCATAAACTGTACAAACTAGATATATACATCAATATTGATAATATTTACATGAAGGTTCTACATTCCATTGGATGAGGCTGTACTTTTTTGTCCATATTTTCAATTTTGTAGGTTCTTGGCCAAACCTCTTCCTTGATGTGATATGGCCCCTCCCAGTTGGGACCAAGGGTTTCTGAGCCAAGTTCTTTGGAAGACAAAAACACTCTTCGGAACACCAACTCATTTAAATGAAATGGCCTCTTCTTCATTTTTGCATTGTAATATCTAGTCATTTTCCAGTGGTAAACGGCCAACTTGGCCTAAGATTCATCACTCATTTCTTCAAAGAGGTTGAGCTCATATCTCCACATCTCCTCATTAGATATTTCACTTCTCCCCGGTAATAGTTCTACTTGTAGTTTTGATGACCAAAATAACTTGAGGTAGTTCATCAACCCAGGCCCCTTTTGAGGTATCCAACTTTCTTTTCAATGTGTATTTGATCATTTTGTTGATAGCTTCTACTTGCCAATTTGCCTTGGATGATGTCGGGAAGAGAAATATTTCTTGATTCCTAACTCACATAAATTCCTAACCTTGTTGTTGTCAAAATGTCGACCATTGTCTGAGACTATCGAATGAGGGAATTCGAATCCGCAAATGATGTTCTTTTAGAGGAACTTAGAAGTGTTGGCCTCAGTAATCTTGGCAAGTGGCTCGACCTCCACCCATTTAGTGAAATACTCAATGGCGACAATCGCAAAGCTCGAATTTCCTCTACCTTTGGGGAGAGGTCCTATAAGATCGACACAACATTCAGCTCTTGAGAAGGTTGCCTCTGGACATTTGAAAAGCGTTGGTATTTATCACATTTTTTGACAAAATATTGCGTATCATTTTTCAAGGTGGGCCAATAATATCCTTGTTTTAACACTTTCTAGGCCAACGACCATCCCACCGTGTGGTTCCCACATACCCCTTTATGAATTTCCCGGAGCACATAATTGGCTTGCTCTCCTCCAATGCATCGGAGTAAAAGTAGTGAAAATCCTCGTTTATAGAGCACATCGTCTTGAAGGAGGAAGTGAGAGCTCGTCTTCTAAACTTCTGGGCCTCCTCTTTCTCAGAGGGTAGTGCCTGGTCCTTGAGAAAGGATGTGATTGGCTTCATCCACAAGGGGGTATCTTCGACCCACATTATTACTTTATCGGTGGCCGTGGAAGGTTTGGAAAGATGTTCCACGGTGAGCAACTCAGAATCTCTACTGCCTGCCAATTATGATCGGGCATCGGCATGAACGTTTTTAGAGTGTGGGATCTGTACCAGTTTGAATCTTTCAAAAATGGTGATGATTTCCATAACCAATTTTAAGTACACAGCCATGGACTTGTCTCTTGCTAAAAAATTGCCATGGACTTGGCTCATTACCAGTTGGGAGTCACTATTGATGACGAGTCTCTTCGCTTGTATTTCTTTGGCTAGTCTGAGGCCAGCAATGAGGGCTTTATACTCTGCTGCATTATTGGTTACTTTGAAACCAAACCTCCCAGCACAAGTAAGCTTATGAACTTTTGGGCTGATAAGGACCACACCTGCTCCTGATCCTGAGTCTCCTAATGACCCATTTACGAAGAGGTCCCGTGTTGGAGGTTCGATAGGTTCCATCTCTTCTTCTATTTCTAAAATATGAGTGAACTCAGCCACCAAGTCGGTGAGGGTTTGCCCCTTGATGGTAGCCCTTGGTTTAAATATGATGTCAAATTCACTAAACTCCATAGCCCATTTTAGCAACCTCTCTGAAGCATCGGTCTTCTGCAACCCTTGCTTAAAGGGAAAATTTGTTAACACGTGAATTGTGTAAGCCTGGAAGTAAGGCCTCAACTTTCAGGAGGCTATTACCAAGGAGAGGGCCAGCTTCTCCATATCTGGATAGCCAGCCTTAGCTACCAGGAGTACTTTGCTTACATAGTTAATGGGTAGCTGGTGATCATTCTCATCGTTTATTAAAATCAAATTGATAGCACTAGTGGTTACCGCTAAATACAACTGAAGTGGCTTGTTGGCCCTTGGCTTGGAGAGGAAAAAAGCATGTCCCAAGTACTTCTCCAGCTCTTGGAGGGCTTCCTCACATTCCCATGTCCATCGGAATTTATTTCTACCTTTGAGAACTTTGAAGAATGGCAGGCACTTGTCCGTTGCCTTCGAAACGAAGTAGTTTAAGGCAGCCACATGTTCGATAAGGCTTTGCACCTCCTTTGGCTTCTGTGACGACCTCATGTCCATTAAAGCCTTGACCTTTTCAGGGTTAGCTTCAATACCTCTTTGGTTGAAGCAACTCCAAAGGCACACTTTAAAGGATTGAGCTTCATCCGGTATCCCTTAAAATTTGGAATGTCTTATTAAAGTTTTCAACATGGTCCCTTACTTTTAGGCTCTTCATTAGCATATCGTCTACCTAGACCTCCATGGTTTTCCCAGTTAGATCTGTAAACATTTTGTTAACAAGTCTTTGGTAGGTGGCCTCGACGTTTTTCAACCCGAAAAGCATGACCTTGTAGCAATAAAGACCCTTATATGTGATGAAGGAAATGTGCTCCTCATCTATTGGGGACATTGGGATCTGGTTGTACCCAAAATATGGGTCCATGAAACTAAGAAGTTCATGTCTGGCAGTGGAATCCACAAGTTGGTCTATTGTAGGAAGTGAGAAGTTGTCCTTAGGACAAACTTGGTTCCAGTTTGAGAAATCCACACAAACCCTCCACTTTCCGTTGTGCTTTTTGACAAATACTAGGTTAGAGACCCATTTTCGATACACTAACTCCCGGATGAATACATTGTCGAGCAGCTTCATAACTTCATCTTTGAGAGCTTCATATCTTTCCGGATTGAGAGCTCTTCATTTTTGCCCGTGCAATGTGACCTTGGGTCAATATTCAAGTGGTGACAACTGACCTTTGGATCAATTCCAACCATGTCCCCATGTTTCCAGGCAAAGACATCGAGATTCCTTAGTAAGAAGCTTTTTGATTCCTCCTTAGCTTCTATAGGCAAGTTTTTTCTAAGCTGCAAACGTTTGGAGGGGTCCTGTGGATCTACTGGGAAGCTCTCCAGTTCTTCCATAGGTGCTGTCTGAGGCTCGCAATCAATTACGCGAAGATCCAACTCCTCCAAGCTAACTGCTTCTTCAGCAGTTCACCCTTCTTCAGGGGTGGTCTGTTCTTCACAAATAGCCTCTTCTTTAGAGGTGCGTATCACACCGAGTATATCATTTTAATGTCTTCCCCTTTTTCAGAGACTATCCTTTGTTTAGGGACGTCGTACATGTTAACGTCTATGGTAATGACATAAACGCTTCTAGGTTCGACTTTTCTTAGAGAATTTGTGTAGCATTCCCTTACACTTGTTTGATCGTCCCGAAGCGTCGCAATTCTATTTTCAGTTGGGAACCTTATGTATAAATGATGGATGGAAGTGACAGCCCATAGTTTCTTTAAGGCAAGCCTTCCCAGTACTCCATGATAGGTGGAACGATTATCTACTATTAGAAATTCCATGAAGTGGTGAACAGTCAGAGGTACAATCCCCATTTCTATTGCTAGAGTGATCTTACCACTTGGGATGATGCTATCTCTTGTGAAACCATACAAGGGGAAACTCATTGGGATTAGCTCATGGTCAACCTTCATCTTGCCGAAAGTGGCACCAAAGATGATGTTCACGGAGTTTTCATTATCCACTAACATTCTTTTCAGGTCATTACATCCACACGGCCCTCGCCACTAGGGTGTTACAGTGTAGATAATGCACACATGATGCGTCTTCATGAGTAACGGAGATTGGTGGAATGGTTCTTTTAGCAAAGGCTCGGTTGACTATGAAGCTTGTTATAAGAAGGTCTGTTGCTTCCCTACATAATTCCTCTGAGAATTCCTAGATTCTTTCCCAACGTATGGGCCTCGAAAGATTGTATCGATTTCCTTGATAGCCTCCTGGACGTCGTTCGTTAGGGACACCTCAGCTCGATGTTCTCAGGCTATTAGGTCTGCCGAGGAGAAGCATCTCTTCGTGGACGCCTATCTCTTCCTTGATTGTTGCTCTAGGGTGTCTTGCAACGTCCCAGCAGTCTTTTATGCGGTGGTTATGAGAGTGATGATAGGTACAATAGATTGGCGCTTCGTTCCTATCCTTAGGTTCAACATTTCACCCCTTACATCTCTCTATTTGAGGGTACCTTTGATAGGGTCGTCCCTGATGCATTCTAACACCAGGGTTCACTTCATCATAAGCCAATGTGGGTACTGTATCAAGTGTCGCAGTAGCCAGTGCTTGTCCATGATTGAAATGGGTCTAGTGATCCATAAGATGGGAGGTATATCTTTTTCCTTTTGCATTTGTAGATGGGATAGTCCTTGACTGGCCCTATTCCTATGATCTCTCAATTCTTCATTAAAAATTTCGCGTCTTATCATTTTTAATAAGGCATCATAGGTGGTGGGAACCTTGTTTTTCACATCTCTCCAGAAGTAGGAATTCATGTCCAAACCTCCCCTTAGGGCAGTTAGAACTTCTCTATCTGTCACTTAAACAAAGAAGGTCATCTCATCAGTGAAACGGGATAAGAAACTTTTCAGAAACTTGCCATGTTGTTGTCACATTTCTTGTAGGTGTTGGATCAGTCTTTCACTTTCCTTGCTTGTGGTGAAGCGCTTTAGGAACATCCTCTTAAAATCTGGTCAACTCTGGATACTTCCTTCTGGTAACCTGGTGTACCAGACTTCTGCTGCTCCACTTAGGGTCAAGTGAAAAGCCCTACACTTCATAGCCGGTGTGGTTCCCTTTATGTTTATGTGGGGTTTTGAAACTGTTGATATGCTTCACGAGGTTACTTCTCCCATCATACTTTGGAATCTTTGGGAATGTGAAGTGATTCAGCTTGGGGACGTTCCTGATGGCTTGAGAAAATGGTGAATGATCGTCGTCGTCTAGGTTGTAGGACCTTTGTGGTTCATCTGAATCCTAATACTCCCTATATTGAGATTGTGGAGATGGATGGAAAGGTCCTACTTCGCTTCTTGTTTGTTTCCTTCTCTTACACTTATTTCCAAGGGGAAGAATCCGAGGCTCCTTAAGGTGTACTAGTTCTTCTTGTCCCTCATTCCAAAGAGGCCCTTGTTGCCTATTTCTAAGTACATGATAAGGTTGATCTTGCTTATTTCTAGGTACCCCCGGGCTCATCCTATCGAAGACGCTTACTGACCTCTGAGGTAGGTACTCTGGATAATAGTTGGGAGGTTGTTCTGAGGCGTATAGGGCCTCATGAGGTCGTTCTAAGGTGTAGTTAGTCGAAGTGTCAACTTCTACTTTCCTTTCTTAGGGTGCTTCCATTCTGGTACGATGGTGGCCTGCCATTTGGTTTTGGACTTTCTCTTTCTCGTGCTAATATTGTGGAGGATCCTGGAATGCATTTCCTGGGGCTGTGTATGGAAGTACTGGGTATCTTCCTCATCTTTGCATGCTCATCAGTAGCTCATGCATTGCCATGTTCTACTGAGTTATGTTCCTTATATTGGCAGCCATCGTGGCAACCTCTCTGGTGAGTCTAGCTGCTATCCTACCTTCGCCTTTTAACCCACCTTAACTATGTTGTGGTGAGGTCTTGGGTTGGCAACTGGGACCGCTCGTGAGAGTTCCTCTTCTTCAAGGTGTTCCCTCGTCCTACGAGGCGCATTTCCTTTGCAAGAGCTCATATTAGCTAACTCTTTTCTAACTCAACACTCATTTCTACAAGGATTAGATGAGCATAAGATTCACACAGTTCTTCCCTAGGCTTTCTAATGGTTCTTTATTCAAGAACACTCATTTTTCAAGGGTTGGAAGATTTCCTCCAAGGTGCTTTCTTATCGGCTTTTTTCTATAAATTTCTGGTTGTTAAATGTATGGTTTCCTACAGATGATGCCAATTTATTGATTTCAAAAAATGAGCCAATAGATGTTCGGCCCACTCTGGCAACGTCAAGCAAGTTTCGACGCGTTTCTACCGTCGAGACGGTGAGAAAAATAAACGTAAATGCAGAAGATGTCCTACCGCGAGAGACAAAAGTGTTCGAACTCGACAAGTGTAACGAAGATGATCGCGCTAGCAACGATCACCAATCAAGATCCAAAATGTAAAAAAAAGGGCTAAATAGGAATATGTGGAAGGATAGATGACATGTGTGTTTATGAGTGTTGGATTACATGTCGAGATTTGTATCTAGTCGCCAAAATGTAAAAAAAAGAGAGATGATCACCCAAATGGTTGCATGCATTGCTTATTCACTTAATAATCAGGAGTATATGATTTTAACTTCCAAAATCCAACCATTTCTAAGTCACAAGATAACATATTTATACTGTCTTGGCTGATGTGGTGTTCGTTGGATCAGAACCACGTAACTTCATCTCTTTAACTGAGACTTCACATCACTGTCTATTCCTACAATTAATACATTGATAAGAGGAGAGCCACCCTATACAATAGGCTGATATACCTGACATTGGTCATTACAAGTGTTACATCAATCACTTCTAAAAGATCTTCAAATATGTTGTAAGAGACAGCTTCGGCTTCATTGAGTTTCGAATGTGCTAAGAGCCTAGGAGAGATCCTTATATTGGTTGTCTGAATGGGGAGCTTCAGCTCTTTTATTTGTTTTCTTAGGCGGCGTTTCAACCCAAGTTATGGTGTTTCGTCTCTTGAGGTAGTGCCTTGGAAGGAACTTCGGCCTTTGCACTATTACTTCGTATTTAACCAATTGGGTCATGTTGACTTTCTGCCCACATGGATTGCTACGTGGCACTTTGATTTTGAGCTTTGGTAGCGAGGCATAACAGATACAATTTGAATCAAGTCATGTATTTCAACTTCCAAAGTTTCACTTCCCAAACAATACCAAATTCCATATATGTCTATATAATCTCTCATCACTCATGCTGCTTTCTTGATTTTTCAATTTATTTTTCCCGAAAGTGAACTAAAGTATATTATTGGTCTTACTTTTATCATCCACTCAACCACTCTCAAAATCCCTAATCGATGACCAAGACTTAACCGAACATAGGCATTACTTGTTTGCTACTGCCTCTACACTCTTTGGTGTGTTTCAATTTTCTCTCTTTCTTTTATTTCGTTTCTGTTTTTGGGATCTTTGTTTATTTTATTTTTAAAGGTAGTTTTCAATCTACTAATAAGTTCATTTTATGCACTTATTCGAGCTTCTATTCTTATTTAATTACATATAAATAAGAGATTGTCTACTTAATTTGTGTAAATTATGTTAATTGTAAGAAAATCCAACTTGAATACAATTTATGTGAAAAGAGTCTATTTAGAGCTTAATTGGAGTTGATTTAAAGCAATTTAAGGTTAATCCAATTACAAGAGATCAATTGGAAGTATTAATTGAGCATTAGGCAAAAATTCGTAATTTTCGAGAGTTAAATTCGACACTTTTAAAGTTTGAGAACTAAATTACAAAATCTAGAACTTGTATTGGATCAACTATAATGACTTTAGAATGAAGAGAATTTAATTGCAACATTAGAAGATTGAGGACTGAAAGCACATTAAAGAGGAGTTCAATTGGAAAAGTGATTTATTTTCAATTTTTTTTTTCCTTAAACTCTTTCATGGAATTCAATTTGAACAAGGATTTTGTCTAACCTTGTTCTATAAATACACAACATAGTCAAACAATTAAGGTGGCTTGTATGATTTCATTAGACATATAAATTCAAGCCAAGGCTTGGGGGATTTATTGTACATATATTATTCAAGCCAGAAAGGGGAAAAATCAAGAAATCAATCAAGAAGTTAGAGTTTCAAGATTTTTACAAGAAGAAGGCAGAATTGTGGTGCAAGATCTTCATCGTTTTCACATTTTCCTTAAAACACGGTGATGTACTTTAAGTACTTCTTGTTTTATTATTTCCACATGATGTGTAATTAAGTATTTAGTTAGGATGAATAATTGTAACCTAGTTTTGAACATTAATTTTAATTTAAAAGTTTTAAACCTCAAATTAATTGTGTGAATTGCTTTTATTTCCAATCTTAATGCTTGGATTAATCCACTAATTCGTTGATTTTGTGAGCAATAAACACATAGAGATGCGGATTATTTGTTTAGAGCTCATAGTAAAAATCGGGAACTAGTATAAAAGCATAGAGATACTCTGCTAGTTAATGCGGTCATTACATAAATTCTTAGATATTTAACGTGTTTAACTAAGGTATATCTGGATTCACATAGAGATATGAAATTGACTTAGTTAAATGAACTCGATGAAAACCCGAGATGATAAATTGAAGATGTCAAAAGAATCCAATTGGGTAAACATAATCAGTTGTATAAAATTTGGTAATTGAGATTAACTGGATAACTATGGTAAAATCGTGAATTCTAACACTTAAACCATCATATCAAAAAAATCACTTTTATTTGTTTTAGTATATTTAAAATCGAAAATCACAAAAAGAAAAATAATTACTTTATTTGTTTTCGGTCAAATTGAAGTTGGGAATAAGTAAATCAATTGTTGGATAATAGTCCTCGTGAAAATGATATTCGGACTCATATGTCCACTTTATTACTTGTTACGATACACTTGCGAGATATAAAATTGATAACGTCTACATTGTAGGTAACAAGGTTCTCCAATAAATTATCTTCTAAACAATGATGACGAATAAGGTTAAATTATTCAACACTAGCTTCACACAAAGTAATTAACTTCTTTCCAATGTGACATGGCTAATGCAACGTATTTCACTTTTTTAGGCCAACAATAAGAGTCGAAGAATAGTTTGAAGTGATGATGTTCTTATTTTGGATGAATCTAATCATCCCAAACTTACGAGGTGACTCGAGTAATAAATACATAACACGATCTTAAGATATTCTAAGATAGTTAATTTACGCAAATCATTGCGAAGTTATTCATAAGTGCAATCAAGAATGAACTCGTGCTCAATTTGTTCAAAATATAAGTATAAAATAATGGAATTCATGTAATATTTAAAAAACAAGCTATCACACTAATTCAATTTTTGATTCTAGATTGGCACAATATTATCATTGAATATGAATCACATTATTCAAGCTGTCACACACAAGCAAGCAAGACAAAGCACTCAATTTTTTTTTCCAGAATTTTCATTTTTTTTTTCAATTTTTTCTAACTTAAAATTAAACCTAATTTAATCACACATAAATCATTCATACATATTAAATTACAAGAAAATCTAAATTCTCCACTTCTAAATCTAATTTCTACATTGTCCTCAATATAGCACTATAAAATAAAAATATATAGAAATTAAATAAAAAAAAGAGGAATTTTAAACTCGTCGGATAGGTGTTGAACGATTAAATTGATCTTAAAACTTGTAGAATCATTTCCTTTCCCTTTCTCCTCCTTTAAAAGGGGTTTCTTATTCTTGATGTCAATTTTCTACAATTTAAATTATAAGCAATATTAGAAACAATTAATAAGCAATAACATTCAAGATCCCAAAGATAATTCAAGCAAACTCCCTATTATATCTGCCTTAATTCAGTTAAATAAATTGGTGGTTGTGTGAATTTCGATATCAAATACGTGAATGAGGTGAAGAGTTTTGAAGATTTGAAATTAAAACTAATTTATCTTTTAAAATAACAAAAAACGATTTTGTTTTTCAATTTTAAAGTTTTCAATTTTTTAAAGATTTTTTTTCCAAAATTTTTAAACTTCTTTTGGATTTGACTGTGGTCAAACCGCAATTGACCGCCGTTTTGCAAATTGTGGTTGACCTTGGTCAACTTCATTTTTTTGATTTTTTTTTTTTAAATTGACTGTTGTGCTAGTAAGACGACACTAAATATTAAATATTACAAATATTTTTTAAAATTTAAACAATATTTAAACTATCTAAATACTAAATGCAATCCTATTGTTTATATGTCATGCAATAACTAGAATTAAAGAGTTAAAAAGTTAGAAAAATGTATTAAAAGAATGTATTACTTTAGTACAAGTGTTTCACGACACTTTGAATATGATTTTGAAGGTCTTGTTTAAGTTGCACAAGTTTACAGTTGTCCTTCCACCTTTAACATTGTCATTTTTCAAGTAGTAAGATTTGACTGACATCACCAATTCGAACTAGTGGTGGCAAACGGGCCGAGCGCCCTCGACTCGTGGGTGGCTCGGGCTCGGCCTCGTCAAATGACAAGCTCGAGCATGAGCCGAGCCTTAGGTTCTCCTAACAAGCCAACCTTGCTCAGCTCATCGAGCTTGTGAACGGCTCGTGGGCCTAAGTTTCGTAAAAAAATTGAAGAAAAAAGTTTTAAAAAAATGAAAAATATTTAAAAATTAAAAAAAAAAAGAAAAAGAAAGGAGCTCATGGGCTTGGCTCGGCTCATGAGCTCACGAGCTTGTGGGCCGAACTAAGCTAAACCCTTGAGCACGAGCCGAGGTCAAACAAGCTTGAGCTCGGCTTGTGGGTAGATGGGTCGAGTCATTGCCACTACTAATTCGAACTCAACAAAATATATTATTACACCTATAAATTACGTAGCATACGTTTGATGGAGGGGGTCCTATATTGACCGACTCAATATCTATTATTTAATTGAATTTGGCCTATTAAACTAAGCAACCTCATTTTGGGCTTGGGCTCGACTCACTAACCCACGTAGTCTATTTGCATTTTCTTGTGTGTGTGTGTGTGATTTCATTCACAACCAAGTGTGCATATGATGTCTATGTAAAGGGGAGGTGGTCGAAATTTTGTTGGTGCATTTTTTGACGTCAACGAATTGACACTGTCTATGGAAAATCGATACATTAACTACGTTTTACCACGTACAAAAATTCACCAAAAAAAGATAAATTTTCAAGCAATTTTCTACTGGAAAAGGGCAAAGACAGCAACCAAATATGTAGAAAAAGGTCACCGGAAGCATATGATTTTTCCCTTGAAGAAAGGATCTTCCCCGGCGAGGGTTGAACAAACCCACCATGAAAATGGTTGCAGCAAACAAAAAGGAAAAATGGGAATTTTCCGGAAGGGAATTTTTCTGTGAAAAATCAAACCAAAAAACCCACGAGAATCAGTTATTGGAAGATGATGCAAACGCAAGAGAAGAAAAAAAGTCAGCCCTACATAATTTCACTTACTGGAAAGGCAAAATGAAAATCTCCATTTTTTCATTTAGTGGTAGTCTAGCAGACAACAAGAAAACCAAACAAGAGAAAACATTTGATTTGATTCAATCCAAATAAAAGAAAAACACACTCCTGCAGCCACCTTTATCCCATTTCCAGCCCACTATACTCTTAAAGATTACACACCTAAATCCGCTAGATTGGTGTAAGAGATGATGCTAAACAATTCTAAGGAGATTCGTGTGAGAATGCAGTCCAAAATCTTAAACCGACATGGAGACCCGCTAACTATGATCCGTTGTGTGACCATGATTTTGTACAAGTTGTGGCTCTGGCTCGCTGATGTCAAAAGCTACAGCCTTCGGCAATAAACTTCGAGGTAACCACAGTGGTGGCTGCCACCGACTTAAGTTGCGAACAACAGTTGCAAGTTCAGACAACAAGAAGCAGTTTACACCTATTGCTAAGGCAGCCGCAGCGTTTCGTGGTCTCCATTGGTCCTCATTGAGGCAAGCACGTATATCCCAACTTCCGGCAAAGACCATTGAGGTCGCCGGCGATGGATAGTCTACGATCTTGCTCTTTCTTTGTCCTACTGTGCACACTTTAATTTTGATGGTGACAAGACTGTGATGGTGGCATATTCAAACAAGCTTGGTCGCTCAGCTTTCTTGCAGGAATTATTCCAAGTGTACATAATTTTTTCACAGAATTATTACATGGAGACAGTTTCCCTATAATGATTCTGTGAAAGAAATTCTATAAATGTATCTTCTCTCTGCTTGCAGACTTCTTGCTGGAAAATGAAGTAGGCTTTTGGCAGGCTAGGGTGTACATTTGTTGTCGTTTCACGTGATGGTCAATGTTATTTATCAATCAAAAATTTGATGACCATTTTGAACTTCTAGTTGGGATTTTGGGTATTGTGGAATGGGCTTGGGTACTTATTTTCATCAGGCCCCAATACTTCTTGATGGATCAAAAAATTTATGGGCACTATAAACTTAGAAGGCCTCCTTTTATGTTCTACTTTTGGATCAAGGAGGCTGGGCCTAACATTTATGTTCTAAGATACAATTAGTTGCAATTGGACTTTATTATTGGGCCACTACAATTTTATACCCAGTCCTAACGGGAACAATTAAAATCACATGTCAAAACTAATAAACTTGTTAAATTATTTCAAAATTCATGTGTTAATTTCAATTATATATATCCTATCTCACCCCACACGACCACCCCTACCCCACCCACCCATACCAAAAAATTTCCAGAAATTCAAATCTTAAAATCACACCACGCCCGACCCACATTCACCCCACCCCCACACCACCAAAAATTTTCAGAAATTCAAATCTGAAAATCACACCACACCATGGACCCACTCTATCTTACCTTCCAAAATTTTTTTCAGATATTAAAAATTGAAAACCACAACCCCAAAACAGAATTGGTCACAACTAGTCACAATCGATCACAATTAACACAGAATTGATCACAACCAGTCATAATAAACATATATTTGATCACAAATGGTCACCACAAACAAATCATCTTACACTGCGAACAAGCACCACAATCCACCACTAGTCATTACCACCATCACCTCCAATGCACTACCACTACCACTTTCAACTCAAATTTATGACCAACACCATCAAGAAAATCAGGATGACCAACTTCGATTAAACATAGACAAAATATTATTTATTAGTAACAACTTATTTATTTTATTGATCATAATTTTAGTTATTAAAAACTGGAAATCACGCCCCCAATCCATAGATCCACCTATCTTACCCCTAACTTGCAAAAAATTATCAAAAATTAAAAATTTCAAGTTACTGACATGTCATCCGTGACTAATTGTGACCAAATTTATAGTCAGTGTGACTGTCTATGATAAAATCAGTCTTAATTGTGACGATATGTGATCAACTTACAACCAGTCACAATTAACACATAATTGGTCACAACTAGTCATAATCGATCACAATTAATACATAATTGGTCACAACCAATCACAATCGATCACAATTAACACATAATTGGTTACAACCAGTCACAATAAACACATATTTGGTCACCACAAACAAATCCGCTTACACCACGAACAAGTACCACAATCCACCACTAGTCATTACCACCATCACCTCCAATGCACAGCCACTACTACCTTCAACTCAAATTTACAACCAACATCATCAAGAAAATCAGGAAGACCAACTTCGATCAATCATAGACAAAATGTGGTGGCATAAAATTACAGATTATACTACGAAATATTGTAATAACTCAACATATTGAAGTCGAAAGTTGTTAAAAATGTAGTCTCATATATCCAATACTGACTAGCTGGACAAAAACTTCATTTAGTTAAATACAACAGCAGCATTGAAGCTTCAATTCAACTTGAAAACACCAGCAAAGGGATAAATAAACTTTAGACATTCCCCTCCTCCTTCCTAGTTTCAAAGTATAGCCTATCTATATACTTGTTGTTGCTGTTGCATATCATAAGGAGCAGGTGAACCATGAGGTACTACTGGTGCTGGAGGAGGAGCATACTGGAAAGCAGAAGTAACACCACCTTGTACCTGATGCGCCGCATAAAGACTAGGACCAAAATTTCCACCATATCCAGTTTCAAGATTCAGGTAACCTTGAGCCGCAGCTGTAAATCCATCATCAATTGAGGATCCCCACAACGAATTGAGCATTTGGTGCAGCATAGATACATTTAATTCCTTAGACCCAAAATTTTTACACAGTGCTTGAACTTCAATATCAAATTCGTCGAGTTTGGGTGGAAATTGATCATAATCCATGGTATGGCTGTGCGCCAGAGGATGAGGAAGAATGTCCATGTGGTCCGCGACCTGGGTATGCCGAACAGAGGAGGAATCGCCAAGGTAGGTTTCTGGGAGAAATTCAGGTTGCTAGGGCGCAAATTAGGGATGACCCATGTCTGGGCTAGGTGTGCCAGGTGAAGGCGAACCCAGCCCAGGTAGACCGCCACCATGTTTCTTCCGATCATCGCCATCATCAGCTTTACGGACAGCTCGACGCTAGAATATAGAGAGGGGGTGGGTTAGGTGGAGAGGGTGATATAGAGAGAGAAGTCAAAAGAAATTGGAGAGGGTGATACATCGTCGCTCCCTTTTTCGACATCTTCACTAGTGGTAGGGTGAGGGGGTTTGGGTTGCAGGCGACGATAATGAGGGGTAGAGGGAGAAGGGAGAGATGAGGGGGAGAGAGAGAGAGAGAGAGAGATGAGAAAGATAAATGAACTGGGGTGTCAAGATTGAAAATTTGGGTTGGGGTGGGGATGGATAGTGGGTTATAATAAATATTTATTAACAAATTTATTAAATCTATATTACCACCTGATTTTTGAATTGTAAACTTCACATTCCTTGTTTTTGAAATGTAATCTTGAAAAGAAGGGTTTTAGGTAATTTTCTCAATCCTAATTTACAAGGTTTAAGTGGGCTGCTATTCCTAAATTGAAAATTGAGAAAATTACATAAAACCAAGCAATTACGTTTTCAAATTCAAAAATCAAATCCAAAGTTTATTTAATCAAAAATCAGATATTAATTAAATTAATAATTAAAATCCTAATTAAAACCTAATCGACCTTCTCCTATCTCATGTCTCTCACTCATGTCTCTCTCTCTAATCGATTCATCCTCCCTTCTCACTGATCGAAATTCCCTCTCAATAGTAGCATCGCCCACTGGAAAAGAATCTTCGGCGCAGCGGCGTCACCACTGGAAGAGATCTGTCCAGCGCAGCGACGTCACAACGCGGTGATTAGAGCACCACCCTCATCTAGAATTTAGGTCGACTATGGAGGATGAAGGAGATTGCTGGTGAAATTGATCCTAAAATCATGATATTGGTGGTTGAGAACGGCGAACCTGTTGAATAATTAGGGTTTGTTTTTTCGATCTGCCTTCTCTTCTCTTTCTTCGACACAGTCACGTTTTGGTTGTTGTGGTGGCGCAGGTGCCGTGTTTTTGTTATTATGATGGTGGTGTTACGGCGGAGGCGACGGTTTTGTTGGTGGTGCTTGCGGCGATGGTGGTGGTGGTTTTGTTGCCAACACAGCGTCGCGATGCTACAGTGGTGTTTTGTTGCGAATATTTGTTAGCGGTGGTTGTGGTGGTGTTGTGGCGGGGGCGGCGTCAGTGGTTTTTGTTGGTGGTGTGGTGTAGGCGGAGATGGTGGTGGTTAGGTTGGTGCCGTGGTGTGGTGTGGACGATGACGGTGGTGTTTTTTGTAAGTAGTGTGGTGCAAACGTTTTTGTTGTTGGCAGTGGTTGTGATGGTTGTGTGGTGGGGACGGGGACGGGGTGAGATAGTATTTGTGATGCGGTGGTGATGTTTGTGGTGGCAGGTTTTTGGTGGTTGTGATGTGGTGTGGTGATGTCTTTGTTGTTGGCACTGACGGATGGTGGTGGATTTGGCGGCGGCGATGACAGTGTAGGTGGTCATCGTTGTGACCAACTATTTGATTGCATGTGACCTATTATTTAACTGTGATCTAAAAATTCGATAATTTGTGACCAACAAATTTGAAAATACGTGACTGATTGATAAATTATGACCTATAATTTTTTATCTGTGATCAATAAAATAAACCCTGACCTTAAAATTTAATAATTTGTGATCAACAAATTTGAAAATATGTGACTGATTGGTAAATTGTGACATATAATTTTTTTATTTGTAAGTAATAAAATAAAATGTGACCTATAAATTTTTTAATTTGTGATCTCGAATTAATCTGTGGCCAATTAATTATTTAATACGTGATCAATAAATAAGTTGTGTTAATGATTATACATGTGACCATTAATTATATAATTGTGATTTTATTATATTTAATTAATAAATAAATACCTGATTTTTGTATTAATTAAACTTAAAACTTGATTTTTGAATTGTGTAAAGTTAATGTCTCAATTGTGAATTTTTCCCTTGAAAATTTACATACTGACTGGCCTTTATTTTGAGAAGTATGGGGGTGAATTTGTTTGGCTTCTAATACACATATTCAGTTCTGAGCCCGCCTCTGCATCACTATCATGTCAGCAATTTATATTCAGTTCAGAGTCTCTCATCGGCATCAGTATCAGTACAACTGCTTACATCTATAGCATTGCCTCCGCAACTTACATTCAGAACATTGCCTTTGCATCAACTTGTCACAATTGCTTATATATTTAGTCTCATCTTTACATCGGCTTCATCACAATGGCTTTGGAACTATTGTGATAGTAGTATTTAGTATCATTACATTAGTTTTACTAGCTTATGCATTAAATTATTATTGCAAAGTACATATGTCATGTTATCTACATTATGAACATGTTACTTTCTTTACATTAATAACAGTACTATACTGAGCTATGCAATCATATGATCTACTATAATGCATGATAAACCTTCTTCACATTATATTTTGTTACGATGTATGATTACATTATATTTTGGAGAAATTTAAACTATCACTATTTCTCTTTATTGTCATTATTTGGAGCAAATGGACCCCAAGTTTATTTTGTATATGTGCAGTGGATATATTGTAGTGTATTACTAGTTGGTTTAGTCTATATTACAGATAGCGATGGCAATTGGCTCGGCCCGTATAAGCATGAGCTCGATTTGTGCTCGCCATGAGCTGACCTCGTGCTCGTTTGTAATAGGTCGAGACTCTTGCTCGTCATGAGCCAAGCTCGTGCTCGTTACTAGTGAGCTCGACCCACGAGCTCGCCTTTTTTTTAAAACTATACCTAAACCTTAAAAAAATTGAACGAGTCGCTCGTAAAAAATGAGCCGAGCCAACGAGTAGGCCTGCTCGGCTCGTGCTCGGGCTCGTCTTTTTGATGAGCCTGAGCGACTCGTGGCTCATTTTTTTCGAGCCGCTCGGCTCGATTGCCACCACTAATTACAGATAAGATGTTGCCAAAATTTCGAGAAATTATATGTGACATCTTTCGAAGAATATGTAAGCCTTCTCTTATTCAGGCTCACACAGATATTTTCAAAGCAATTCGTATGTCCTCGCCTATTTGGAATCGATGCATATTTTTGAGGCAATTCATAAGTCCTCACTTATTGAGCTGCTCATATTTCTGAGGCAATCGTAAGACCTCACCTATGTGACTATTTATATTTCGAAGTTCGACCCGCACATGAATGTACGACTCAAACTTGGGGACTATTGTTATACCTATAAATGACGTGGATTACAGATGACAGAGGGAGTCCTACATTGGCTGATTTAGCATCTATTATTTAATTGAATTGGGTCTATTAAACTAAGCAACTACATTTTGGGCTTGGGCTGACCACTAACCCACGTGGCCTATTTACATTTTCCCATATATATGTGATTCTATTCACAACCAAGTGTGCAAGTGATGTCGACGTGGAGGGAAGGTGACTAAGATTCTGTTGTCGCATTTTTTAAAGTTGATAAGTGTGTTTTTACACACTTATTTAATACTCAAATAAGCTAATTAGTGATTAAATTTATCAAATTCCTATTCACAATTGTGTATTTATGGCATTTGTAGGTAAAAATCACCCATGGAATGAGAATAAAGCAAAAGGAGGAAAAATGTACTAAAATGTAAAAAATTATGAAATTGGGGACTAAAATGCAGACGTCAGAAAGTTGAAAGACCTTAGAGTGCAATTTATGGAGTGCTAAATTGGAAAAAAAAAGTCAAAATTTGAGGATCAAATTGTACAAGATTAAAGTTGAGGGACCTTGAGTGAAAATTACTAAAGGACTTGTGTGCAAAAAAAAAAGGAAACAAAAAAAAAAAAAAAGGAAAAAGAAAGAATGGAGGAATGAATCATTTTGGTAGAGAATTGGCGCCTAGGTGCTACTTTTAAAAACAAGGGGACCATTTTAAATGTTTTTCCAAAACATGGGAACTTGGCTGCAAATTTTCTGAGTTTTAAATGTTAAAACCAGCCGCCTAGAGAGAAAATTTTAGGCTTCTTCTTCCTTTCCATTTTCTTTTCTTCATTTTTCTATTTCAGTTTTCTTGGTATTTGGAGGTAAAACCTGGAGCAAAGAGAGAATATGACAAAGAAGATGGAGAAATATTTGGGGAAAGACAAGACCAAGATCAAAAGAGGGTTTTATCTATAACCTTGTATTTTCTCAATTATTTGACAACATTTGTAATATATTTCTGTAAATATTCTCATTTTTATCAATTGTTTAATATGTGCTAAATATTTATGTTAGGATTTATGATTGAAATTTAACTTAGCCTTGATTAAATTCAATATTTGTTTTTTAATATTAAAATACTTATTTTCATGTGTATCTATATTGTGTTTCTAGTATTTTCAGTTATGTGGCCAATGAATGATTATGTTTAGTGATTTGTATATCGTTAGAAAAGATTGTGCATTTTAGACGAATAGTAGAAACCTTAGGTTTGTGTGGGGGATAGAGACCCTAGGTGATCCGTTAAGCTATTTTCACATAGATTTAATGCGATTGTTTGATTTTAATCAACATAGAGATAGAGTAGGTTAATCAATCGATAAGTATTAATTTCGCTCAAGAGATGTAATTAACTAAAATTAGAAAATCAGGTCTAATATTGTAAATAAATAATTTCTTAATTGGCTTGTATAATTAATTAGATGATGGTTAAGCGAAACCATAAATCCCAACCATATTTTTCTTTGAAATTTTCGAAGTTTCTATATTTTCTTATTTTGTAGATTTTTAGTTATTTTCCAAAATTAAAATATTTAATGTGCGTGTGCTTCATTGTTAAAATTAAATTGATTAAAGTTGTGTAATTAAAAATAAACGTTCCTCGATAGATCGACAACTTGAACTCAAGAAGTCCACTTTATTATTTGAACACTACCTGAGCACTTGCGGTTTGCACTCTCATAGAAAACAAAGGTCAACATATACTTCAATCTCATCATAAGATTTAATCACAAACTCAATATTTAAGCAAACTATAAAGCCAGAGGGTTGCATGCTAATTTTATCTTATTTGATAGCCATTAATTTGTTAGGCCCGGTTATGATTAATCCTTCTGTCTCTATATAAGAAAATTTTTATTAAAAAAACTCATTTTCTTGTTGAGGATTTGTGGGATTTTTAATATTTTGACGGAATGGCTAATAGAGATTTGGGCGTTGCTCCCAACTTAGATTGTATGTTTGCTCATATGGATTGTATTGTTTATCTTGTAATAGGTAGCCCTGTAATTCCTATAGCAATTTAATAGGCAAATCATCCTCATCAACTTCACTTACACCTTGTACTTTAAAACTGATAGTCCTCATAATACTCTCAAGGGACGTCATCCTCATCAACTTCATCTAGTGCATTATATTCCTTCATTTTAAAGCACATTAGGGAGAAGAAATCCCCTACAGGCATCTCATCTTCATCAATTTAGGGATCTTCTATCTCATGTTGTACTCTTGCTTCCTTTCGTTTCATGTCAATAAAGCCAAGACAAACCAATAGATCAGATGAAAAAGAAATATAAAAAGGAAGATTTTGAATCAAAGCTAAAATTAACAACAAAAATTAAATTAAATTAAATTAAATTAATTTGTCTATAGCAACGACACCAAAAATTTAATCAATTGATACCGTAAGTGTACAGATCGTGGCAAGTAATAATAGTAAGTTTTGAGTCCAAGTATCATAACCATAGGTACTATGTATGTACTACAAATTTTATCCTAATCTAACTTCAATCTAAATTTATTTAGTAACTAATTATCAAATTAAATTATCCTAAGTTAATCTAAATGAACCTAAATAATCTTATTTGTAGAGAACTTTTGAGACCAAGTGGTCAGTAATTTCGATTTCACTTCAGCGTCTAAGAAACGAGATGGGAGTTATGTAAGCTTTGACATGCACTATTGTCCTACCATGTGTCTTCTTGAACCGGGTCTTTTGACTTTTCATATTGTTCTACTTGTTCTTCGTCAAGGGTAGGTACCTTATCTTTAACTCCACTATAAATTGTAATGGTGTTCATTTTAGGGGTGAACACGTTTCGGTTTGGGTGGTTTGTGCCATATTTTCAACCCAAATCATTTCATGCGGTTTGAAATTTTTTCAAACAAGAGCAAACCATTTTATTTTTCAAATCAAACCGAACCATAATTTGCGGGTTGGTTCGGTTTTAATCCGTAGTTTACCTATCGACATTATAATAATATATTTAAAATAAGTTAACAAATAAGTTTAAATAAGAACTAATAATGTCAAATATTAAATTACATTCATTTTTCTCATTAAACTCGTGAATAAATTATTTTTAAAGTTGGTTGCTAAAAGATGTTAATAGAACAAATATATCTTTTTTTCTTCTTATTTACCTTTTTCTTTTTTGTCTTTCATATTGTCACATAGCGGTTGGTAAAAATAGAGTCACATTCTGTTGTAATAGTTTGGTTAAAACTCATTTTGCCCTACTAGTGAGATGAAAAATAATGACTGAATATGATATGTTTAAAATTACAAAGAATGATAGAGTTCAATGTAGTAGTACTAGTTAGGAATCTTTAAGATTTTCACACAATCAATACGCTTTGTCCTTCGTTCTTTCCAAACCACAAACACGTTCATTAATCACCTAGGCGCACAAATAGTCATTTTTTATCCAAACCACAACTCACAAGTGTATAATAAGTTTAAAAACAACAAATAAAAGAAAGAATAATGAAAAAAATGGCTTGAATGGAAATCTAGGACTTATCGAAACAGAAGAGAGAAAGAGGTTATTTAGGTAAAAATCAGAAGACTAACATGCAAAAGTGACTAGCAATTTGTGATTGGGAATCACACCTTGTTCAGCAGTGGCTGGCAAGCGTCAAATGTTTGAGAAATGAGAGTTTAGGTCAGAGCTTGTGAAGCTATGGGCATGCTTTGATGTCGTAGTTTTGTTGAATTATGATTTGGATTGTTGAAAATAAATGCTTTTTTTTTCATTCCATATGATTTGGGAATAATTTTAGTTTAGATTAGATATCGGGTCAGGACGTGTGTTGTGGGCTTATAAAACCATTGGCCAATAATGATGAATTTAATTTACTTTATATGATTATTTCAATGATTGGTTGTAATTTGTATTGCTTAAATTGGTATTTTTTTTTTTTAAAAGTGAAAACTTTAAAATTTGTAAGTTAATAAAATTAATTTTTTAATTAAAAAATTAAAAAAAGGGTTTAGTTTGGTTTTGTGCGATTTTTGAAAATTGAAACATAAGTCAAATAATTTTGAAACGGTTAGGTTCGGTTTGAGGGAAAAAAATCGCGGGACCACGTGGACTCGAACCAACGATTTCAAACTAACAATTTCGATTCAATTTGTGGTTTCACAGTTTTTTTGTGCAGTCCTAGTTCATTTGGAAATTATCTGAAGGATAAGCTAGCAGCACGTTGCAATTTTTTTCACAAATTGGAAACAAAAAGATATTCAAACTCCAAGCATTTAAGGTATGGTGTTTTCGGCACTTTTGTAAATGAAGTAAAAACTATTTGTGTTCAATTTGCATTAAACGTATTATTATTTTGCTCATGAGAAAATGGAAGCACTATTTGATGGTTCAAATTGAAATTTACGTAGTTCGACCCGAACAATACCTAGAGGGAGGTGAATATGTATATTATGCGGAATCAAAATTATTAACAAATTAAATAGCAATAAGTTACTTTTTAATTCTTTTCTAGAAGATTAAACATGCACGTCAGTTTTAATCCTATATTTGAATACCACATTTTATATAATATAAACAGTAAATAAAGCAGTAAATCAACACATGGTATGATCACGGAGAAACCCAACTGGGAAAAATTTCGGGTACTTTGCGTGTCAATCCACTATAAACAATTCAGACACTTACAGTCTATCAGACTAGATGACGACACGTACTATCTGATCTCCGGACTGAAGTTCTTATAGCTCTCCTGAAAATTGTGCTCCCCTGCACCAATCCTTATCTGCAATCTTCAAAACTCTACTAGAATCAGCTACCCTGCAGCGCTCCTAGCCTTGCAGAATCATCTATCTCCTATGGATCACGAAAAAAGCCTTGTTCTTCATAGACTGAACTCCAGTCAACTTTCCTCGATCTTCAGAACTCTGAAAATTGTGGAGGAAAGATAGGTTTAGTATTTGGATTATGTGGATGATGTTTTTCTCACCAAAACAATCTCACAGGACGAACGTTGAAAGATAAAATATATGAATTAATTCTCTCACAAATGAAGCTCTTTCAATGTTCAACCTTAACAAAAACCGTTCTGAGGTGTTTTGGTATACATAGGTAGGTTAGAAAATGAATGGGTAGGGAGAAAAAACCTTTAAATCGCGAAATAAAAATTTTCTGGACAACACTGTCGCTCGAGAGAGGGTTCAGCGACAGTTGAGCGACAGGCTGTCACTCGAGCGAAAGACATACGACAATCGTGCGATGATGGTTTTATTTTTCATGCTCGAGCCAATCCATGGCGACAATTTAGTGAAAATTCGGGCTGTATTTTCATTATTTTGCCATTCTCGAACCCTAAACCTAAAAAACCTTAACTTTATCTATTTGCACATTATTCCTTGAATTTTTATACAAATTACAATTAAGTCCCTTTTGTTTACAGAATTGCCAATTACAACATTAAAACCTAACAAACTCCCTATTTGGCATTCTATGACAAAATTACTACCTAAAGTCAAGATAGTGATCAAAAGTTAATTACAGACTCAAAAACCTATCATAAAACTAACTGACTTGAACAAATCCCGTATTTCAATCAGCACATATTTTCTGAAATAGACAACTCAACACCAGTGTAAAATGTGTGGAAAATAGTATAAATAAAGCAGTTCATAGAATATAGGCAATTTAAGAATCATATTGTATTCTTCAATTTTACACATGCCTACTAAATTAAGATATAGTACAAATGCAACCAACATACGAAGAAGACATATCGATACTACTAAAACATCAAATTTAATTTAGCAGAACTAAAATATAAAATACCTTTGAGGCAAAAATCATTTTATATATATCAAAAATTTTAATTACATCTAGATAATCAAAATTAGATACATCAATGTAAGCATAACAAAAATCTAGATAACTCCTCAACAAACATATAAACTGCCCAAATATTATACTACTCCCCCATTTTGTCACAAAATAACAAGGGGTAAGCCTAAAAAACTATGAAGCATCGGCAGCATTGTCTGAATCTGTCCTCTTCTCAGACGCACATTGTCATCCCAGTGATAGCGAATCCATCTGAGTCCACGCTGAATATAGCCAACAGCACCCTGAAGTGTAGTAAACTCGTCAATGTGTCGTTCAACTGTAATACGCAGTTATGTGATCTCCGCCATCATCCGAGCCTGCTGATCAATAAGCACGGTCATCTGTCCCTTGAGAGCATCTGAAGGGTCAATGGGAACAGAAGCAAAATGTACAGACTCAATAAGAGAAGGAACTAACTTAGAAAGAGAAGCCGAAGTAGAAGTCGACGGGATGTCGGGGGCCAAGGAGCAGTCGAAAAAAAAGAAGGAAAATTCGAAGGGTCAAAAGAAATAAGGTCATCAATAAGATCGATCGGTACAGTCGGGTCAACGTGTTGTGCTGGCTCAGAAGAAACATGTGAGGAACCCTCTCTGGAAAACTAACTCCTAAAGCTGTCACTAAACGATAGATCAAGCAAACATAGGGTAGTCTTACCCTCATCCCCGTGACTCGAAAAGCCTTCAAAATATATTGGTATATGAAAGATGGCAAATCGATAGAGTCGCCATGCAACAGGGCATATAGAAAATGAGCCTTCTCCATAGGTAATGAAGAAGTATGGAAGACCGGCCAAAGATTCGTGTAACGATGCGCAATAGAATCTGGCAGTTAATCGAAAGAGAACCAATGTGAATCTCACCTGGACCTCCCTCCAACGGTGTGTTAAACACCGTCGAATGGACTAAGGAGTCTGCCGGAAGAGAATGAGGAGGGAGATAAGGGACTAAGGGGTGGACGACCAGGGAAATATGAATAAGACTCGAAATAATGTCCGGAGTAATCTTAACAGTACTACCCCGAAGGAAAACTCTAAACAACGACCCACTAATATCATGAATGTTAGCATAGAACTCCTGAACCAAAAGACTTGGTGGGGGTCTAACTCTACCAACAGTGGTTCCCAACCCTGAGATGTGAAGATAGTAGCGAGGTTAGGGGATATGTCAGACATAATGACCTTGCGCTAAAAAAAATGGGACGTAAAGAAAACTGTGACCCAAAGGTGTCTTGGGCAACCGCAGAGACGAATCTAGTCCTACTGTAGGATGTAGAGGCACTAGGAGTCGAAGCGACTGTGCGGACTCTCTTAGGTGGCATCTGAAAGAATTGAACCAAAAATGTTAAAACCTCGATATAAGAGATATACTAGACCATGATATCCATGGTATGCATGAATGCATGGAAGGTGAGGCAAATAAAATAACATGCAACGTACCCTAACATGAATGCATAAAGACATGCAGTGAAGCCTAGACATAGGTGACAAGAAGACATGATGCGTGCTGTGATGTCAACACCAACCCACATGCACAAACCGACTCCAACAAACCGCATACTCCCAACAACATGGCACTCCAATGAACTAAGCCAAATCCCAAACAATCTAACTTGATCAACCAAAGAAATCGACATTAAATCAAAATTCACTCCAAAATTACTCAAAAGAACGATCATAACATCAACGACCCAAATCACCAACCACTCACTACAACCAATGCAATTCACATCAACAACCAACACAAAATGATTGACTATAGTGAAGAAACACGCAAGAAACCATAGAAACCATGCCAAAATGGTATGCACAAATGGAAAACAAGTTATAGCATTGATCATCAACTGTAATGCAATATCCAAAATCGAAGAAAGAATGATCAATACATCAAAAATCCCAAAGTAATTGCAAAAATGAGGAAAAATCAAGTGAGTCAAAGTTTACCTTTGAAGTTCAATGATTTGATGTAATGGCCACTTGATGAAGTGATTCTATATGTGTATGGAGTGGGTAAGACACCAATCTGGCGTGGGTTGTGAATAATTTGGAGAAATCAAGTGAAAAAATGGGTAAAAATGCAAGAAACCCTTGAAAATAACGCTAATATTAAAAAACACGAGCCATCACTCGACTATCAACTCGAGCAATAGTCGAGCGACAAGCGAGCAAGGCAGCTTCTGCTGCTGTCACTCGAGCAAGTCCCAGCGATAAGTAGGCGAAAACTCAAATGACAGAAATAACACCAAAATTTTAAAAATTAAGAAAAATTAGCATTTCTTTAACAATATGTAAAATAAGCAAATCAAGCTCCCGACACCTCGATAATTAAAAACATGCAAGCACAAGTCGAGGATTATCACTAAAGACTTTCCCAAGTACTCAGTTAAGTTCAAGATGGAATAAAGTGTATAAGTGACTCATACGTGTAAACTGCCACTATTTTCTCGTGAAAATGACTCCAAACCTTAAATTTGTAAGAAATGAGATGCAAACATCACAGTTAAGTAAGAATAAACCCTACTAATGAAAGTCAAACCTGAATGCATATTAGGACCTGAAAACGAGCTCAATTACATGATAAATTTTCTTTTCTCCAATTGAATTTGAGCATGTAATTTTTTATATCACTTTTCTCCTAACCTACATCTTATGTGCAGACTCATTTCCATTAAGCGACTAAATTGATCCCTGTAATGAGCTTTATGTCGGTTAACCCAAGTCAGATGACCATATGCACCGGGTTATAAGAAACTCCTTGGGTTTAATTACTCGAGTCAAATAGGTTTCGAACAAAAGTATAAGATAAACAAAATAGGTATACACATTTTTAAAATTTTTTTTATTATTTTTCAAACAATGCAGGGAGACTCACCACGAGATAAGGTCATCTAAATGTAGATCAATTCACGTTCGAGGTTACCCTACCAACACGTGATTGCCATCCCAAATCTCACACATTCGGCCCACACTCGCCCACATGATTATAGTGTGTGCTATGTAGATTATATATGACGCCACATAGACTCAATATTCCACATTAAACTGGACTAGCTAATGGAAATAACAGTGCAAAATAGATAAATGCACACTTGGTCATACATGACATGTTTAAAATCACCACAATGTGTCGCTAGCCAAAAAATATATTTTTGTCATTTTTCCCATTTTTCAAAATTTTTTTTTTTTGAAATCAATACAAAAAGCAAATAAATGCATAGAAACAAAAACAACAACAAAAAACGTATATAAAAAAATAAATAGGATGCATGCAGGAATGAATGGACTCAATGGAATACATATGCATGCAACTAAACATCAAAATAGGGCAAAATTTGTATGCCCTTACTATTAAGAGCACGACCATTTTCACGACTTTCTAGGTTGCTCCTTTTAATCCAAACCTTCTTAGAAATAGAAGTTAATTTAGTTAACTAAGTCATCATCTCAGATAAGTGGCTAACTTGATTGGCAAGAAAGTTAACCGTGCCCAAGACATCCTGACTTTTACTTCTAGTAACGAGTTTACGACACCTAGGTCTTGTGTGTCCCAATGCACCATATTGGTGGCAAGTGGGAATGAACCTAAATTCAAACCTTCTATGTGATTATTGTCGATATGTAGGATGATTTAACCTACGCTGTTTGGTAGACCTCGATCCTATGACATGCTCTCCTTTGGGTTTAGGATAAGCAATCTTCCGAGCTTTGTTAGTGACCAAACGAACGTGGTCCTGGATATACTAGCAGTAGCATCACCGTTATGAACGTCACCCAGACAATGCCTATTACCAGTAGGCTTGTTCATCCCCAGCAGATTGTCCAGCTTCTACGAGCCATACATATAAGATTGGAGTTGAGCACTAGATTTATCAAGATCGTTAGTTAATGATTTAACTTTAACTTCCAAGTTTTCATTAACTAGCTTCAACTCATTTAAGTTTTTGTTCAAGTCCTGAAGATCACCTAATAGTTTTTCTTTTTCATGTTCAAGCTCAATAACCTTTTTTAAGACAGCTTTATTGACCTTCTTAATTTTGAGACTCTCCTTAAATAGTTCATGATAAGATTTGTGAATATCAGGTTCATCCTCAAACTCTTCTTCAGATTGTTTACTCTCATCCTCCCTTTCAACTTTCTTAATCTCACTGTCAGATTCTATTGTAGCAATCGAGGTGAAGGCCATGAAATTTTGTTCATCCTCACCACCAGATGTCTCATTCTGAGAAATGGAATCTGATTCATCATCACTCAAGGTCACAACTAAAGCCTTACGTCGTTCTTTACCCGAACTCCTCTTCAGATTAGGACATTCACTCATAATGTGACCATATCCCTTGTACNGCTAACTGGTCATGCTCATCTTTCCTTACAACCTTCTCAATCTAACGGTCAGATTCTATTGTAGCAATCGAGGTGAAGGCCATGAAATTTTGTTCATCCTCACCACCAGATGTCTCATTCTGAGAAATGGAATCTGATTCATCATCACTCAAGGTCACAACTAAAGCCTTACGTCGTTCTTTACCCGAACTCCTCTTCAGATTAGGACATTCACTCATAATGTGACCATATCCCTTGTACTCGTGACATTGAACAAATTGAGATTTCTTAATGGGATTCCTCCAGTTGTATTTCTCACATCTACCTCTCGAGAGTTTATTAGAGACATCACTTTCTCGCAGCTGAGGCTTTCTCCTATTCCTCATCACCTTTTGAAATTTTTTAACGAAATAGGCTATTTCGTCGTCCCTTAGAGTCTCAGTATCAGTGGACTCGCTCTCTTCTCCTCTAATGGTGTTCATGGTGATGGATTTAACCTTTTTAGGTTGTGAGACGTCGAGTTCATAAGTTTGAAGTGATCCTACGAGTTCTTCAATCTTAATAGCATCTAAGTCCTTACTTTCTTCTATTGCAGTTACCCTGGATCTAAACCTCTCGGGTAGGGATCTAAGGACTTTTCTAAAAATCTTGGACTCGAGGATCTTTTCACCTAAGTTAAAGCTAGAGTTAACTATGTCATTTAGCTTCGCATAGAATTTATTCGAACGATTCATTATCCTCGATTCTAATCTCTTCAAACCTAGAGGTCAGCATCTATAATTTAGAAATTTTAACCATTTTAGTTCCCTCGTGTGTAGCTCCTAAGATATCTCAAACTTCCTTCGCAGTTTCACACATCAAGACTCTCATAAATTCTTCAGTAGACACAGCCATAAATAGGGCATGAGCACACTTTCTGTTCCAATTACACTCATCTGAGTTCGTTTTAGTCCATAATGAGATAAACCAGTAAAAGTTGTTGAAGGTGGAGCCCACCCATTTTGAACGTTAATCCAAATACGTTCATCTAAAGCCTTAAGGAAAGCTCTCATCCAAACTTTCTAGTAGACACAGTTGCTTCCGTCAAAAAATGGTGGCATAGACAGTGACTGACTCATCTAGAATATACAAAACAGGGTCAGGAATCGATTTAAGGCTCTGATACCAATTGACATTTACGTAGTTCGACCCTAACAATACCTAGAGGGAGTCAATAGGTATATTATACAGAATCAAAATTATTAACGAATTAAATAGCAACAAGTCACTTTTAATTCTTAACTAGATGGTTAAACATTCAAGTCAATATGTCCTAAGTTGAATTATCACAGTTATATAATAAACAACAAATGGCAAAGTAGTAAATCAAACATTTTCTAGATGATTAAACATGCACGTCAGTTTTAATCCTATGTTTGAATACCTCAGTTTATATAATATAAATAGTAAATAAAGCAGTATATCAACACACAGTATGATCACGGAGAAATTCAACTGGGAAAAACTCCTGGCACTTTGTCTGTCAATCAACTATAAACGATTCAGACACTTACAGTCTATCAGACTAGACGACGACATGTACTATCTGATCTTCAAACTGAAGTTCTTACAGCTCTCCTGGAAACTGTGCTCACCTGAGTCAATCTTTATTTGCAATCTTCAAAGCTCCCCTGAAATCTGCTACCCTGCAGCACTCCTAGCCTTGCAGAATTGTTTATCTCTTATGGATCACGAAGAACACCTTGTTCTTTACAGACTGGAACTCCAGTCAACTTCCCTCGATCTTTAGAACTCTGATAAATGTGGAGGAAAGACAGGTTTAGTATTTGGATTATGTGGATGATGTTTTTCTCACCAAAACAATCTCACAGGATGAAGGGTAAAAGAGAAAATATATGAATTCTCTCACAGATGAAGCTCTCTTAATGTTCAACCTTAACAAAAACCATTCTGAGGTGTTTTGGTATATATAGGTAGGTTAGGAAAAGAATGGGCCGAAGAAAAATCTTTTAAATCGCGAAATAAAAATTTCTCGAACAACAATGTCGCTCGAGCGATGGCTCAACAACAGTCGAGGGACAGGCTGTCACTCGAGCGAATGAGAGTTGACATTTCCCTCAAGTGACAGTTGAGGGATAGAGGTTCTGTTTTTCATGCTCGAGCCAATCCATTGCAACAGTCTAGTGAAAATCCGCGCTGTATTTTCCTTCTTTTGCCATTTTCGAACCCTAGACCTAAAAACCTTAAGTTTATCTATTTGCACATTACTCCTTGACTTTTTAGACAAATTACAATTAAGTCTCTTTCGTTTACAGAATTGTCAATTACAACATTCAAACCTAACACAAATAATATATGAAGAGATGATTTTTAGTACTTGAAAGGGATTATCGAAACTTGAGAGTATGTGGATTGCCTGATCATCGATTCGTTTTTGCAAAATTCACGGAGACACAAATAACCAAATTTTGCATTTCTAGAAAATATATATTTTTTCATCATTTATTTAAGTGTTTCCTACCGAGTATTACTTGTGGTATTCATCCCTTCTAAAATTTTACAGGTTAATTCGAGGCATGGCAGTGGATTGGTATAGTAGCAAGTGCTCAGCGATTTGAAATGCTATTTAACTTAAGTAAAATTTCCATTTATGTAAATCTCTTATAAACACTTAAATGACACTTTTAAATGTTTAAATGTCTATTTCGTCTAGTTTTTATATACATTGCACATCAACTATAATTTAGAAATGTTGATACGTGAAGTTTAATTATTATTATTGAATTGAATTTTTAGATTATGTCCTCCTACTTAAAAGGGGTATAACTTGGGCTATGGTGCATATTTTAGAGTGAAATCAGTGAGTTTAAAAGGTTTACGAGTCTTCTAATAGTGGTCTCTGGAAATTACCTTAAAATACTACCTACAGAAAAAGTTATGTCCGTTTTATTAGACTACGTTGGGTCAATTACAAAATTATTATCTAGCATAGTTGAAAAATATTTTTGTACTTCAAAAATTTTCGTCCAAACCCTAATTTTTTATATGTTGTACGTATATGAATGTTATAGCCTCATTTAAAATTTCATAAATTTTAGTTGACGTTTACTAGGCCAAACATATTTTTCTTTCTACTGCTGCAAAACCAGTATTGAGCTGTAAATCTTTTTCCTATTTTGTACAAGTATCGATAACTCCTCTAAATGAGATTGCAATTATTTTAGTTTATAGGAATATGGCACAAGCGAAAACAATTAGGGAGTCGAGGTAGGAGATTGATGAGTTGAAGTAGGCATTGGCTGCTTAGGCTATACCTCTAGCATCTCAGGCTCTACCAGTCTCCCAAGCACCGTCGGTGCCACCAACATTCTCGGCTGTACCACTTATTCTAGCTGTAGAACAATTTCGAAGATATCTACCCCCTACTTTTGATAACGAAAAAGACCCTCTGGCAGTTGAGGAATGGTTGTGTACTATTGAGAAGATCTTTCGTCATATCTCTTGTCCAGAAAGTCAAAAATTATTATGTGCCGAATTTATGCTAATTGGAATAGCATGCCATTTATGGGAATCCTCATCACACACTCGCACCGAAGAAGAACAATGTAATCTGTTAACCTATGGTTGACGTCTCGTTTTGATTATCACAAACAAATTACATTTATTTCTAACAAATTGATTTCAAGTGTCTATAGTGATTATTGCATGCGACGATCAAATTGGAACTTAAAGATTCACAAAAGACACAAATTAAGATGCAACTCGAAAAGAACAAGAACAAAACTTTGAAGATTAAAACATAGAAGTTATTTATCGGAACTTAAATGTAAATGTATTAACTCATCGATTTTTAGCAAGTACATAAAGCTCAAACTATATTTCATAATTCATGACTTACATAAAAACATTTTAGAAATGAAGATGATTTTAGAAAATGAACATTTTTTATATAGTAAACTAACTCTAAAATCCAGTCATTTCAGTTAATCGAAAGTCTACTGGTCGACCGATTTGATCAACCAAAGTATCAGCCAAAACTCCAACGGTTTGAATTCTACAACGACTATATTCACACTTCGGTCGACCGAAGTTGGTCAATCGAAAGTGACTGATTGTGTCTCTTTTACTCTATAAATATTCATCTCTTTTTCATTCAATTCTAACAACTTACAAGAGATTTTAAGAGAGCTTATTTGTTGAAAATCATTGAGTTTACTTAATTTTACATTCTATTTCATTTATTACAAAAGAATTTCTTGATTGATCAAACTAGTTTTTATCTATTTCATCAAGAATTCTATTTTGCAAGAAAACTTCTCAATCTCATCTATTCTTTATTCTTGATAGAAGTTTTTTTTGCCAACACTTATATTGAAGTGTAAATCTCTCTTCATACTTAAATTGTATTATTTGTTAAGAGAGATCATTGGATGAAATTTTTGATACAAAGATACAACTATTTCATTATTCATCATTCATCAAAGTTTACAATATTAACACTTGAGCTTTACTATTTCCTATCTATTGAAGTGTTATCCTAACTCTCTAATACTTAACTTTATTATATCATTTGTTAAAAGAGTTCTTTCAAATTGTAAAATTATCATTTCTATTTTGGTGGTTTCGAGAGTCTTGTGAAAACTCGATTGTTGTTAAGAATAGATGTTCATTGTCGTAAATCACCTAAGGATAAGTGCTTCTTGTTGTAAGTTACTTAAGGATATGTGCTCCTTGTTGTAATTCATTTAAGGATCGGCACTCCTTGTTTGTAAGTTACCATTATAGTACATTTGACCTTGCTTGTGACGGAANCTCGTGACGGAGAGCTTGGTAACGGGGACGTAGATCATTGCATTGGATCGAACCCCATTAAATTCGCTCGTTATCTTTATTTTGTTGCACTTTACTTTATATTGCCATTTATATAGTACTATATCTATACTTGAATTAAGTTATCGAATTTGTATAGTTGTCTCTTTTATTACACTTTGCATTTGTTTTCTTATGTATTGAATATTTTTGAGTCTAATTGTCGAAAATTTCAAAAATCAATTCACCCCCTTCTTGGTTAGTTATTCTTGGGCTAACATAATCTAACTTGGATTCAGTTCAATATGGAACTAACAGAAAAGTATTTTCCACAATCTCTTCAAGACTATAAGGAGACATAATTCTTATGACTAGTACATTGAGATACGAAAATTTCTGAATATGAGAGCAAGTTCGAGGAATTGTCCCGATATGTTCCACACCTTGTAAGTGCAGAACTCATGAAGTCAAAATGTTACGGAGGGGCTGCGTCCAATGATCAGACAGATTGTGAATTCACACGATCTTACCACTTTTCAGGCAGCAATAAAGAAAGCTCAAACAGTGACCTACTCAGGGATGAAGTTAGTAAATCAAGAGTAAGGTAATGAATTCCGAAAAAGAAAGTGCCAGGATAAGAATAAAAATACTGGACAATTTAAAAAGCAGACACATGTGGTTCAGCCAAGCAATCCTTTATCCCAATGTCCTAAGTGTAACAAGTTTCACGAGGAGAATATCTGTATGGAAAGTATGTTTGCTATAAGTGTAGCCTGATAGATTAATTCAACAAAAGGGATTGTAGATTTATTAATTAAATCCTTACAAACCCTAATCAAAATTCATACTCCATGTTGAATCTGAGAAAATAATAAAACTACAAACATACCTGAATCCATGGACGACTGATTGTTTGCCTGAACGGATTACGATCTTCCAATTGATTGGTGTCCTTCACCTTTAGATTTAATATCTATTGATGGGGATGTAGAGAAATTCAAGAACACCAACAATTGGGGACCATAACCTAAGTAATAGTAACTGAATAGTCACCATCTTTTAGTTGCTTCAAATTGGCCCCTCATCAATCTAAAACAACACTCCAGTCTCTACACTATAATTCCATGAATTCTAATACCCATTAGTCATAATA
>CAIGRB010107912.1:0-30176 GCA_903798255.1 Fraxinus quadrangulata
GGAAATAATGAAAATCAAACAAGGCTAAATGCGTAGTTTCTGTTATATATATTGCAACATATAACCTAGATTTGTAACATCATATATAAATAAAAGCTAATCATAAATATTAATGATAAACTTAAAATAGCATATCATAAGCCATTCAAAATAATATTTAAAATATACGAGTTAATGTCGTATTTCATCGAGATGAAAATCTCATATGTTAGATTGTGATTTATTATTATGCAAATTGTGCATGGAACGATGTAATACGAACAAAATGGTGCACACAGATGTTGAGTGATGGTGAAGAAAAGTTGAAAAATCAGCAGTTTATTTGTTTTGTACTAAAGTCTATGATAGAGATACCCCTACTAATTTTTAAAGTTGGAAAATTAAAAATATACCCCTATTTTATTATATCGTTGTTTGGTGGGAGTTAAAATTAGTAGATTTTCGTAAAAGTGTGGTTGAAAAGCTGCGGATCTTATAAAATTAATTGTTGACTTTAACTTAAATTAAAATCTAAATTTTGATTTTTACAAAACATGGGCATAGAGGGTTGAATTAATAATATTATGCTTTCAAGAGGTTACAGTAGGACCCGCCTGCAAGTATCAGTGGCGCACCCCCCAAGATAATAATAAGGGTTTTGTTATGTGACACCCCGGTGTACGGCCGTCTTCACAATAGAAGAGTTCACAATTTTTTAATTGATCATGGACCGGAGTGTCAATCCAGTGTACAAATAGCAAACCCCTAATAATAATATTATGCTTTGGAGTGCAGTCATATAAGGTTGAGTTTCAGCATCCTTCTTGCATCAAAGTTAAATGCTATTAGTTGTGATTTATTGTGTCTATATTCTTGTTTATTTCTTCTCTTCTACTTATGGTGATTTTTAAGTATCATCGGGTAAGCTGTTTATGGTTTCTTTTCTGATGTGGGTTGCAGCCCTGATGACACACCTTGGGATGGATGTGAGTCATTCTTATGGCCAGTCTTTTGTCGCATAATATTTCATACGAAAATGAACTGAATCATGTATGAAGGTTCTGCATTATGTTTTTGCCAATGGTGATGAATCTTTATATTTTGGTCAGAGAGTTTTATGAAAGACGTGACTTTAATAATTATATTGGCTAGACAGTGTTTAAACTTGGTGATTATTTTTGGCTTTGTCAAGTCGAGAATTGAGATTAGAGAAATCGGTGTACAGTCCCCTCATGAGAGGGCCATGAACAATAAAAAAAATCGTAAACCCCCTCTTGTGAGAGGGGTTGTACACTGGAGTGTCAATCTCGATGTACAAGTAACATGAGATTAAGATGAAAAAGTACAAAAATAATCATGGCTCTATTATCCGTGCTTGAGTTTTGAAATTTTGAGGGATTTAAAACCAAATTCTGTTTCATAAAGTAGGAGTATGATTAGCCTATGAATTTATCAGCCACACTGGGATCGAGTCATGGCCTAAACTACTACATGACCCTTTATATAAATATTTCAACGTTGCTTTTTCAGAGCTTTCAAAACCCTACCCCAAGTATGTGGAAAAGAATGGGTAAAATCTAGGAAGAAAGGAAAAAACACATTTTAACTTTGGTTAGGTAGAATCTGATATTGTCTTGTTTGGTTTTATATATTTTTATGATGCTGCAATTTATTCGCTGCAACATATAAATATCATGTAATGTGCTGCAAATTTTGAAGCTGCTCGAATGCTCAATGAAAATAAGCAAGTATAATCTTAGGTAATGCTTGTCTTAACTTTTGGATTTATACAACTCTGTATCATGTAATTTGCGAATTAGAATTTTTACGTTGATTTGCCTTAGAAACAAAAGGAAAATATTTTCAGGCAAAATGTGTAGCCAAACATGTGAAACTACTTCATTTGCTCACCTTAATATACTTTTCGTCGAGTACCAAAATATTAACACACAAAACACAATTGTATAAAGGTAGACAAATACATAAATATCCATAACATAATTCATAAACACACAAGAAAATTACCAAATTCACAAATCACACCTAACAAATATGCCCACCTTAGAGCATTCAGTATTCTATAAAATCCAAAAAGAAAAAAAATTATAATGAAAATCACAAGCCAAACAAGGCTACTATTTTTTCAGCAAGCTTTAGTGGTTTGCCTACACTTCTGTTGCACTGATTTCCATCTGGGGAACATCCTGAAAGATGCAAAATTTAATAGTGACCCTAAGGAAGAGGAAAGATAAAATGCTGGAAAATTTTGACTTACAGATCATAAAGTAACGAATATAAATAAAAAGAACTATTTCTTACAAGGTTTTCTTTGTTCTCTTGAAGTGTTTTCTCCGGTGAAGAGGGAATTGGACCTGTAACAAATAAAACAGTCCATAACAAGTGTATCTATTTATAGTTGTCATTGTTTTGAAACATCGTTAGAAAAACGGTATTATTTAAATTGAAGAAGAGAGTAACGGAAGTAGTGTGAGAAACAGGAATTGATACACAATTACCTTCTCCAGCAGTATATTTCTTTCCCTGCTTCTTCAACTTATCCTGATCTTTAGCTAATTCTTGCTTCGTTGGTTTCTTGGGATTCTTTTGGCTACTATTACGGCCCCGAACTTCTGAAGAAGATTTTGAGTTTGTCACATCCTTGTTCACTGATCTTTTGATCTTATTAACAGATTCATTCTTCTTACTAATTTCCTTGTCTGTTTCTTGTACTCCATGAATTTCACCAGCATCTGTATCTGATATATTCGGCTTCAGCTTCTCAGCATCAGTTATCGAAGAAGTAGAGCTGTTAACATCATCATCAGATAATTGATTTCCTTCTTCAGGCACAAGAGGACCAGTGTCAGAGGCTTGCAACTGCTCAAAATTCTCAGATATCTTATAGATCTCAAACAGCTCTTTCACGGATTCTCCAAGTTCAGAAAGGTCATAGCGAGACACATAGGATTTAAGTTCATCCCTTATTTTCTGCGGAGGCTTGGGACATTGTTTTAAAACACGAAAGGAGAAGGTCAGCACTCGAGCTATAATTTAGGTCCAAAATATATGAGATTGAACTCATGCAAACAAATTTAAGATCAGAAATGTAAGTGCATTAAAAATAAATAGTTCCTGGCTGCCCTTGGTACTTCACATGACGTTTTTGTCTTCAAATTGCACAAAGGCAGGCATTACTTCATATACAGTCTATATTATATTAGTTTCCCAGACATGTTCCTCTTCTTCTTTGTTTACTTATTGATTTTCCAGGAACTGGAGAACAGCATTAATTAACTATATTGTTAACTAGTGCCTAATTTCAGAGGAAGTTCATCACAAAGGATTCCATATCTAATCTCTCATCAAGCTAAGTATTTGTTATTAACCTTCAGAGTAATTATATCTAGAGGTTCTTTTTGGGGTCAAAACTCAATTATTGTGCTTCATAATATTGGAAAACTACATATATAAAATGAATCCTAACTAAGGTTATGATCAAAGTTCAAACACATCTCAAACTTTCATCATTTGTGAAAGTTATCATTTAGCATTCTAAGCTTTTAAGAGGTTAAAGAGACAATATCAAAATTTTAGATAGACAAAGGTGGAAAATAATTTACCATACCTCACATCTGGCCTCTAGAGCAAGTTTAAAGAAGCCAAGAGATATTTTGTGCTTTGAAGCTGATTCAGAGAGCTTAATCTGAGATAGCCAATAAGAAGATGATGATAGAACGCAGAATTTCTTTCGACTTGATGATAAAGAAACATCAGAAACTGGTGTGTTGCTCTTTCCTTGGTTGGCTGCAGACCTCTTCACTCTAGCCTCGGAAATTGGGGTAATATTGCCAACTGATCTTGGAGCAGGGCTGGCAGAAGACTTGGAAGGAACAGACAGTCTTCTTGGCGGCTTTGCAGATTTCTCCTTGCCAGAGAAATCAAGAACAGCCACGCTCTTACTCACATTTGATGCAGGTCTTCCCCTGGACATATACATCAGAGCTTAATAGTAGAATAAACTTCTGCTAGACAATCCAATAACTAAAACTTTATAAAAATGGGGAAACTAATGCTTCTTTAATAATATTTGCATGCTTTTCAAAGAAGTTTTTTGTAAATGTTTTTGTTCTGCATTTTCTGGACTGGAATAGAGATAACGAACCAAGATTAGGAAAGGGAAAATCATTTATGCTAAAATGTGAGAAGCCTCATAATCCCAGGACAAAACTTTTATTAAGAAAATATATTGGGAGGCTGATTTTGTGATTAGAGAAATGCGAAAAAAAATATACTCGTATGATGCTTCTTCAATATAAATCCTAAATAGATTGCAGAGCCAACAATCACAAATATTTTAAAAATAAAAATTAAAGAATTTTTTCAATAAGTGTCCGTCTTAAAATTCGCTGGAATTTTTACTGTAAGAATGGGATTCATTATAGTCCAATAAAAATTTACACAAAAAATAGAAAATAATTCTCGTTAGTTGTGGGGGTAAAGAAAAAAATAAGTTATTTTCCGAAGTTTTTGGGATGATAAATCCGTTTCTTTGATTCTGAAGACATAATTAATCACAATACACGAAGAAAAAATACCAAAAAAATACGATAATTCTTTACTCTCTTCGATCATTCTACAGTTGAATCCTACATTAGCAGTCAAATGAAAACCCCAAATTACCTTAGAACGGAGATTCGAGTTAAAGTAAAGAAATTTAATTCTGACCACTAAATTCCAAACTCGTACAAGAATCATAACATAAGCACTCAACACACGCACAAATAAAGGAATAAAGAGAGAGAGACCTTTTGGAGACAGAGGAGTTTGCAGAATCAGCAGCCGGATGCTTATCTTCCTTAGATTTCATAGATGATCGAAGCGGATAACGAAGGAGTTTCAAAGATGATTTGCCAGCATTCACTGTAAAATTGACATAAAAAAAATAAAATCGCATACAGATACATAAAGTCTTATAAAACCCTAATTAAAATACAGAAGTAATCAAAATATACCCGAGGCAGGGGATTGAACTTTGGTGGTGGCCGAGTCCTCCATATAGATTTCTGAAATTTCAGAGAACAAAAATTAACTGAAAGAAAAGAGAGAAGTTTTCAGAGAGGGTGTGTGAGAAGTGCGTGTATATACGCGTGTGTATGGGCGGGAAATCAAAAATCAAAAAAAAAAAAAAATGAATGATTTGCAAAGCGGATTATGGGAGTGAGTGTGTGGGGCCGGTCTGGTGGATATGGGGCCCAATTAAGAACCCTCTCATATTTTGAATTTCAAAATTTAAAATTTTGATTTATATTGACTAATGATGTCATAAAGCAGATCAATTTATTTATTTTTAGAATTAAAAGCATATAAGTTACAATTAATTCTTATCACATATCTCATGAAATTCATAACTTTTTAATCACATATTTCATCAATTTTTTTTATCAAAATTTATTTAAAAAAATGTTTTTAATTCTTACCAAACAAGAGCTTAAATTCAAATCATATCTATGTCTTGACTTTTGTTAATGGNCATTTTTAGAACCAATCTATGTTAATTACGAGTAATGTTATTTATACATCATGATTTACAGGACGATAATGTGAATTATATTAAGGGTTTGTTTGTCACTCATTATTGGGTTGAAAATTGAGTAATGAATAATATTTTTTTGAGAATGTGTGGTTGAAATTTAAAATAAGTTTATTGGTTTGTGTGTAGAATATTTTATTGGGTAAATGTGTGGTGAAAAATTTTACTGTAACAAACAATATTTTAGATTAATGGTAGACAAACATAGACTAATTTACTTCTAAGTGACTTATTTTTTTTCCCTCTCTATTTCTCTCTCACATCCACATCATCATTCTTTACATCAATCTATAAATCATGTGTGCAAATAGTATTATTGGTTAATAAATCGGAACCAGCATAAGCACGTGATTAAACCATCACATGCACTTGTATTTACATGTAACCTTTCCAAAAATTACTTACCATATTATATCCTTGTTTGATTTTGCAAAAAAAATCCAAATTTTAATAAAATTTTGATAAAAATTAATAAAATGTATGATTGAAGTTTTGATAAAAATTATGAGTCTTGTGAAATATATGATTGAAAATAGATTTTATTGGGGTCAAACAAAAGTGTAATGAAAATTATAGTCTTGTAGCACTAAATATAATTGTACATGTCATAATTTCTTGCTCGTGCAAAAATTTGCACAGACACATTACGATGTTATCTTGGTCAATCTCTAGTTTGCCACTTCTCTAGATGAGTTTAAAAGTTGAACAACATTATTGTGGTCGGATTTGGGTTTTGAGATCGAAGAGGGATTGGTTGAGATCATCGCACCCTATCCAAAGCTTCGAGAGGAGATTCGGTCTCCACTTAGATATTGTTCAATGCTGACTTTGGATTTGAGAAAATATATTGTATTCACAGGGAGAAACGAGTACGAAGTATCAGGGCGGGTTATTGATGATCAATCATGCTACTCGTATATGTGGGGGTTCACGGGGGTGACTTGGTTGACAAACACGCACAAATGTAGGGGTGGTATTTGTTTTTCATTTTTTATTTTGGTGGGTCCCACACATGTGAGAGTTGGTAAAATTTGTATCAACAATTTCTCTGTACAAATGGTTTGTTCCATTGACGATTGTATGGGTCACACAAGGGAGAGAGAGGATGAAGAAGTATTCATATATCTTGCTTTTTAATAGTTGGATTAGATGGCATAACATGGCATAAATTACAATGAACAAAAACTCAAAATCAAGAATCCTATTCGATAGAGTGTATATCTCTCTATGTTTTCGATCTACAAAATTTTAATTTCACTCCAAGGTTTTGACGAGTGGACTGTTTAGATTTTAATCTAAATAAAAGTTGATAATTAATTTTAACCATATATTTTATAGGACTCACAATTTTTCAATCACATGTTTCATCAACTTTTATCCAAATCTACTAAAACTTTGAATTCTATCCCCATCAAATATGAACTTAGTTTTTTTGTGAGTAGGTAAGCTAGTAGAACGCTCAAAAAATGCAACAATTGAGGTCTAATTCTAACAAGTTAGTATCAGTTCCATGTTATCACTACTGAATTCAAGTCTTGTAAAATGAAATGTCGGAAAAGCAAGAGTTGCATTAGACCTGTCGAGCTTGGTCGGGGGAGGATGGGAGGAAATGAGAGGCTGTCGTTTCACATATAAAATTAGTCTCCAAGCCCATTCTAATAAATAGACAAAATTAACCTTCTCTCTCTCTCTCTCTCTAATACCACCTTCTACCATCTAATCGACATTGCCCTCACATACACGTATAATTCTATAGAGCTTGAATCCAATTTGCGAATTTTCAGGTCAATTTGAATTCAAACCAGCATATCTTTGAGTCTCAACCAGAATAACTTTGTCTTTCCCCAAGATCAGCAGCTCACCTCTATTCTGATGCAATATCCTCATATAGTCACTGCTTTACATGTTGGGTACGCGCTAGACACTATAATAAACAAGATTTTAAAGTCAACCCTGATAAAGAAGCCACTAACGCAAAGGTAAGCTATATAAGGCAGTACTAGCTATCATATTAAGACATCACAAACAAATAAGCTACTGCATTTTAAATGACAGAGTCAGAAAAATAAAGTAAAAGAGAATTAACAGTTTGCAACACAAATTTCATTTATGTTCCTGTAGAAGTATAGCAAACTCCTTACCAAATTGAAAACTATACCCAACCCTTCCCAATTCTTGATGCTGTGATTTTTCTTAGTAACTAAAGAAGTTGGTGCAGACACACATTGAAACAAACTAAGAGAATATAAAACAGTTCGGAATTTCTGTAGATCCATATCTGGAATCAGATACTTCAGCAACCCATCACAGCACAATTATAGACAAAACTTCCAGATTGTTTGTGGCCCAGCAAGTTCCAACGAGGAGGACCGTCATCAGGATCCCAAGAATTGATCTCAATGAACCCTCGTTGATAAGATCTCGGCCCACCAATTACAATAAGCTGGTCTCCACAAGACCGAAATGCTAGTCCCCAGCCGTTCATTGAGCTTGCCTGCTCAGGTAATTTGCCAATAGTATTCCATGAGTTTCTCTTTTTGTCATACTTCAGCACTTCCATTCTGGCATAATAAGCTGCATATAACTCATTCTTAACAACAGCAAGCAAAGGTGGAGCCTTGGATGTTGCAGGCGTATTATTGTCCTCCGTCCCACTGTTAAGTGCTGGGTACATATCAGGAATCTCTTGCCAAGTCCTTGTTTTTAGATCATAAACCTCCCCACTAGTGAGCATAACCGAACTGCCAACTCCAACCCCACCAACAACATAAAATTTCCCTTCCATAAATACCCCTGAACATAATTTCCTTGCTTTATTCATGCTCGGGAGGATTACCCAAGTTCCTGTCTCAGAATTATACAGCTCAGCTGAGCTCAGTATATTTCCCTGTGAATCACAACCGCCAGCCACAATTGCAATTTCCCCGAGACTAGCAGAACCAAAGAGGCATCGAGGTGTGTTTGTCTTCACGCCAGGCGACCATGAGTTGGTCAATATGCTATATTTGTAGGTAACAAATGATAATATTTCCTTTCCAAATACAAGAAGTTCGGTACCTACTGCCAGTGATTCCTTATCAGAACACATGAAGCAGTCATTTGACATCATTGTAGGCAAATGCATCCATCTGCGGTGGATCGGATCAAAGGCCTCCCACTCAAGAAGGCTGCACGAGAAGTAAACCCAATGTTCGGTGATACCCATAAGCCTCCTCAACCTGTAAAGCTCCCCACTACGAATTAGAGATCTAAAGTCTCGATTCAACGAGGCAATTGATCCATAATCAGCCCTCGAGCAATGAATCAGACAACTGATTGAAAGGTCTTTGCCGATTTGGCCGATGAGTGAACCCGAACCCGAACGATCCCCTTCAGTGCCCTGATTATGTGATTGTTGACTAGAAACGAAAGCTTCCTTCTCTACAGGATCGAGAGGCTTGGATGACTTTGTTGACCCAATCTCTTCTGCATCCTCTAAACGACGCTTTCCTTTCGACAGTTCGATGACATGATAAGTATTATAAATCCACTTGCTCTCTTGCTCACAGGCACTTGGCAAATCCCGTGCAATGAGAAATGATGGACCCTCCAACATGGCGGCAAGTACGTCAATATATTAAAGAATAATATATCCAGGGAAAGATACCGACTAACCAAATAAAAGCTGTGTCCCTTCTGCAATCAATTAAAGATCCCAACGAAAAGATACTCATAAATATCAAAAGCATAACAAGTCACGGCTAAAAAGATAATCTTTGTATGAAATTTAATGATCCAAAATGCAAAGAAGGAACAAAAATACCGACAAATGCTTAGGTCACAAACTAAACTGTAAAGGACAATAGTGTTCGACAAGAAACTAAATCACAATTATTTTTGAAGCCAAACCTATTTTGTTAGGCACAGATCACAAGTAGATAAAGCTTTATAGGAACACACCCTCAAACCAACACACTTGGCAGTTTTACAAAGACAACATAGAGCAAACCAGTCAATACGAGCAACGTATCCTTGAAAATATCTTCTATGCAATGATCCGACCAAATGTACACCATGTCTCCTTCTCAAGCATACTGAATGAAAACACCATATAAATCACTCAATTTGGAAATACCCAAATTTGCAATTAGTCCCATAAACTACCTTACTTATCTAAAGAAAGCATTTTGAAACACCCAGGTGGGGAAATCTTTATCGACAATAGAGACTGGCTATATACTGATGACTATATGTAACCATAAAATAATTAAGTATAGCAGATAAATGATACACAAAAAAGAAGTGTTCTCAAGCCATTAATTCTCCAGTAAATCAAAGGCCACAAACTATAATTCAGTGAACTGAGACACAATCAAAATAAAAAAGAAAAAGAAAAATTACAATCATTTGTGATAGAGATGATTTCGATTGTAAAATAAGGATCTATCTATAGGAATATAAAAGTTCAATAATTAAATTTACAACAGTTAAGAACAGCATGCAAGTAAAATATATGCCACATAAATGAAAAATCTCCGAAAATAAATCGGCTAAATTTCCAGGCTAAACAATAAAGGGCAATCATTATAGCGGAATTGATCTCAAATCCAAATTTCTACATTAAATAACAATATAATAACAGAAACAAAAGGAGCATGCGTAAAATAAAAAACAATTTTCAAACATTGAAAGAAAATTCCCATATACCCAATAGAGATTCAATCTTTAATTGCAACTCTTCACAAATTTTCAAGATAAAATCACCAAAAAGCACATTAATATACATATAAGAATAAAACATTCCCAATTAACATGAAGTCTATAGATATACTTCATCATATTAGTTACCAAATCAAACAAAAACAAGAACACGAACACGGATAAATCAAATTCATGATAAAAAACTGAAAAAAATACTCACAGATTGTGTAAAGGATATCACTTGAGTGATGATGCCGCATAAAAAAAAATATACATAAACACTTGTATTTGTGGGTATTTAATATATATGCATGTCTTCTTCAATGGCTAGTTCTTTTCCATCTGGATTTCTCATTGCTCTCTCTTAAGAATTTTTTGATTCTGGCATTGTGGGTTATACTGAAAATGGATTGATTATTATTATTATTGTGAAAATAATATAATATAAACTAATGATTTAACGGAAAAGGTAGTGGAGATGTCAATGGGGCCCAATATAGCCGCGAAGGAAATCTGAACGGGCTGTGAACGAGAAACGACAAAGTTAACGGCCGTTATGCACGTGTACACGGGCTTTTGCCGAATGAAACGGCTTTTGCTTTTCTTTTTTATTTTTCTAAAAAAAGGTTCCCATTTCCGTACGACTCTCCGTTCCGGTCCTCGTGCACTCCGCGACACTGGATTTATTATTATTATTATTTTATTTTTTATTTTTTTCTGTTTTTAGAACACTGAATCCTTTTTGAGTTACGTTAAAATTTTCATTCTCATTTTTTCTACTCAAAGTTATAATGACGGTAACATGAACTTATAAGTAACAAATCTTTGAATAATTTTATTGGAACTTTGGGAGTGTATTCATAATCAATTGAGACTTTTAAACCCTTTTTGGATTTAGAAAGTTTAGAGGTATTGTAGAACAATTCCTAATCATGAGGATGCTACAGAATATTTTCGATTGCTCGTTCAAGAATTACGATCTCTAGCTCTGAAACTAAATCACTTTTGAAGCTCTCTAAAGTGTTGTTGTATTCAATCGAGATTTTTACAGACTTTTAAAAAAATCTTTTCAATTAAAACTTTTTTGAAGCATCTATAAGTCTTGTGGTATTCAAATTGTCAATAACTTTTAAAAACATTTATAAAAGGCTTCAACTTACTATTTTTTAAGTGTAAAGTACAAAAATAAAATTTCAAAATTTGTCTTTCATCATTACAACGTTTTGGTAAACTATCACTAAAAATAAAAATAAAAATTATGTATTTTTGTTTCTTTCAATATTTCTTTTTTATTTTCCCATCTATGGAAATTAGAGCCATGATTGTTATTTTTTCTACCAATTATATTTGTTTCTATTTCTCTTTTCTTTTTATCTCTATTTTATTGTTTATCTTCATCTCCTATGAAAAAAATTATTATAACTAAAGATTCTCATAACTTTTTCCTTTTTTCATCTGTTTTTTATGAAAAAAATATCTATTTGTAACTAAATTATAAAATTTTATATAAAAAAGACTAATTTATAATTAAATTTGAATATATTGATTTCTTGTTTTTTATTTATTCTTTTAATTAAAGTGACTTAATTTTTTATTCTTTTAAAAAATAGTTTTTATTACACGGGGAGTAGAAATGGAATTGTGAGATCACCACCTTGTATGTGAGAACTTCACGCTGTTTGTACTTGAATATTATTTTAAATGAATGTTTTTAAAAGTTTTTTGAATTTTACAAGAGTCTATAAAAGTTTTCAAAAGAAAGTCTATAGAATTCTACAAAAGATTTTAATTAATTTCATACAAATTTATAAAAGTCCACGAAATCTATAAAAAGTCTATTCAAAAGTCCAAATTGAATACACCCCATTGATAAGTTGTGGCGTCGATGGAGACGTAGAGTGATTGTGATGTTGGAAGATGGTGTTTGGGTGATGATGGAAAATGGCGTTAGAGATTAAGACTAGAGTAACCATGTAAAATTTGTGTTACTTAATCAGTAATCATTCCCCTACGAAAATCGAATTTTTGTTATTTTAACTGAAGATGGGTAGGTTGTAGCATCAAATGAGGTGGAGCTCTTGAAAGTCTTGAATCTAGGATAGAGGTGTCTTGTAGATTGTGTTGGTTGAAAAATTAAGGGTAACATATTACCTAAGAGTCGGTTTGAGCCCAATTTTTTTGATGAACAAAAATTTTAGAATAATATTTTGATGTAGAACGTGTGATTAAAAAATAAGAAAAAGTTTTAAATTTGTCTGTAATATTATTGTATTGAAGAATGTGTGGTTAAAAATAAGAGAAAGAAAAATATATTTTGAAAATAATGAGAACCAAACAAGGGCTAAATAAATTGTGAATTATTTATTTATTTTTTAATAAAAAGGTAATATGTGGTAACATAATTGTTACCTGTGCGAAATAGTGAATAAAATAAATAAATATTTTAATGTTAAAAATAACAAAGTGACATATGTATACGTTACTCTAACATGTAATTCATATAAACGGTGTTTTTTAATGAAAAAAAAAATGAAACATTAATTTCCTCTGTTGATTTTTAATTAAAAATGGGTATTTTAAAAAATTGTAACACATGGTTTTTGGACAAAAGTAGGATAGTTATGAACTTATCTTTACATACATAAATAAGAAAGGAAGTAAAAAAATTTAATAGATCGAACAGCTCGAGCCTCACATTATTTAGGCATATTAGCATGATTCGATACAGTTATCACTCCTCCTACATGTGAAATTCTCCATGATTGGGATCAGTTCCACATGTTAACTGACAATACATTTATGAGAAAGGGCATCTCAAAATGGAAATTGGGACTCTTGGTAACAAGTCGAATAAAATCTTTCCTATTCTTTTTTCTTTCTTCGATTTTTTGAGGACTCAAATGCATCTTCATTCTTTTGGGTTTTAACCACGACAAAATCAAAATGGAAGCTTTTACGAATCACTAAACAAAGTTTAGGTGTAAAATAATATAAAGCGTGACTAGGCAACAATGTCAAGTTTTACGTCTAGATGCACTTTTTAAATCACTAATTTTAACTTGGGAAGCAAGAAAACAAAAATAAGAAGCGAGTAATATGACACGATACAATAAGTTGATATAAAAAAGTTATGGTATTTATATTGTATTGGGACTTGGAGTTCCACTTAGAAGGTCAAGTTTCTCAAGAGAACTGGTCAAACTCTTTATATGTTAAGTGCAAAATAGTGGCTCGTTTAGGAGAACAATGACCTTAAAATTCGACTAGTCACTCGAGGTTTAAATAAATCGAATTACTCATTTGAATTCGATTAACTTCTAATGCTATATTGAGTATTGGAGTCGTATCTTAAAAGGTGAACTGTGTAAAAAGGAGTAGCCCAAATATCTACATATGTGGAATATTGTTTTCGTTTTTATGTAACCAAGGATTTTTAAGATATGTTAGATGTGCTATACTAAATAAAATTAAATATACATAAGAAAAGAGAGAGAGACGTCATACATTGTCTTGTATTTATGTACTATACACCAAGCACATTATAATAATATTAAATTATAGTTATTAAAATCGAACAAAAATGTAACCCACGTTTTAGCATGATCAATTGAAGTCTTTAGCATCTTCTAAAAGCAATTGGAAATGGCATATATATTGTAGTACAAGAGCATATGGTACTTCAATGACATAACATGACATTCTAGCATTAATGCTTTGGCATCTTGAAATATACGCACCACTACCATCATTAGTCCCCTTGTAGCCCATTCATGGGCATATGCCTAGTAACTATAAGACAAAAACGCCTATATAGGAAATGGAATTTTTGTGCCAACTTTATATTTGGCTCATGAGGAATATTTTCGATGAAAAGAGAGAGAACTGCATGTTTGATGCACCGTAATAAATAAAATAGAAGTTATGAGTAAAATGATCATCCCCTTCTTACAATTTTGATATCAAAGTTCGGTATATTTTGAAAAAATAAAGTCTTAAGAGAGACCATTCTAAATGTTATATTTACGGTCTCACTTCTACTTTTTTACTGCATAATACAGTTGTGACTTGCCATTTCAATTAAATTTTCACCTGATTATAATCTTTATATACCGCGGTTCTAGTACATCACCAACTTTAAAAGGGAGCAAGTTGATCATCAATCTTTTATTGTAGTTACACATTGAGTATTTAACAATAAATATTGTCTAAAACTCCATTGAATTGTCATATGCCTAACTCTCAAATGTTCAACTTTATGAAACGAGATAGCTTCCCAACTTAAACATACTGCCTAGAACTTTTAAGCCGACATGTTTCCATAGGCATCACACGACAATTTAAAATATTTCAATACTTACTATAGTTGGGAATGGAGAGTGCAACTATTATAAAAGAGGTTGACAACCAACTCGCTATAGAAGATTTAGAACCATTCTTTCTTAAAATTAAGGTAAAATTCATAATCTCTAACTACTCATTAGGAAAAAGGTCGATGTATGTACAGAAAGGTGATGAAAGACGTGCTTGTTAGCAGACTAAACTTGCATAGTTGCATGTAACTGTGGTTTATAGAGTTCCATTGTTAAAAGCCTTCCTCCCGCTGTCCTGCACATCTACTATTATTTCTATCACCCGATCCAAATTCCATGCCTAACTCCAGTTGATTCTCAAGAAATTGGACAGCCATGAGTCTACTGCAGTAGGATATCTAGGATGCGGTTTGCTCACAAGCGGTGTAGCCTTGGCTCTTGATAAGCTCGAGTATTCAGGCAGACGGGGACAAGATCTAATTTGAGCCTCTCCGTGAGTTCACAATCTATGATGATGATTATCAACAATATGTGATTCCAGTTCTTGAAGTTCACATTCAGGTAGGGCTACATTCAGGTCGAGTTGCGGACCAGAAACCCTCTCCGTGAGTTCACATCGCAGTTTCCTAATTTGAGCCTCCAGAGCAGAATTCTCATCCCGTAGCTCCTTTTTCTCCATGCTCACCTGTCAATAAAGAAAGTTAGCTTGGGCTAAGTTTAGAGTTCCCGTGAAGAGTTAAAAGAACCTGGCTATTGTATTAGATCTAAAATAGTGCCCCAAAACTTTTCATTTATAATTTTTGTAATCTTCCACTCACCGTGTGCTGCTTCTCAAGAAACTCAGTAAATTACACTACACAGCACGTTGGGATTGAAACTTTATTTACAGGATCAGAAAACATTAATTGCCACATTATGAATTGACATAGAAGTTATTATCAGAAAACATTAATTTAGGTTCAGTTGTTATACTGCAAGTCATAAAAAGGTATCGACACAGAATGTGAAAACTTAATGTCAATGGACTTACACATTGAGATTCAGACAACAAAGCTGCATTTTCTTTTCCCAGACAGTTGATCTCATCTAGAGGCCTCACCATTGATCCGCTTAGATAATTCTGTAAAAACGATGTCATTTAAGACACCATGTTTTGATGTCAGATTTCACGTTCTGAAACTGTCGTTATGTGAATGGAGCCATAACTTAATAGAAATTTTGTTAAAAAGGCAAAAATGTTATATTTGAAGTAGAATCATTTGAGCATCTGGAAATTACCTAAAGCATTAGATAAAGAAGGAAAGATTTCGTTCAAGCTCTCTCTCAGCCTTGGAAAGTCTCTTTGGAATTTTTTTTCTGATTCTTCTTGCCAGAATAAGCCCTGCTTCAAGACATCAGATAGGATCTTAGTACTCATTAACTCAAAAGTGGAATCCTTTTCTTTTTTGATAGAAGGCCAAATGGTGCCAACATTCTATAATCATGATGATAGTCAATTTAAACCTACGAAGCAAAAAAATAACAATAAAAATCAATTCGAATAACTATGTGCGCATGAGAATAGCATAATTTTTACCTTTCAATTTCTGAAAGAGAAGGCGCTATACTTTTTCAGAACCATTGAAGTTACTTTTCTCCTCAGACTCCGGCAAGCCCTGCTAAAATTGTATTTAACGTAGTTTATTTCACAGCTTGAAATACGCAGATTGACCGTAATCAAAATGAAATGATCTAGAATTGTATTACTCAAATGTGAGTACTGTTAAAAGCGTATCAATGATGTGGTCAACAGATTTCAAGATCTCTCACATCCACGCAAGCTGGATTTCTGCACACATAGACAAAAAGTTAGTCACACTGGCCTTCTTCAGAAGCGGTGGAGCTGGCCATGCGCACTCCGACGATCAAGTCAATAAGAGAAATAATTATGAGTGTGAGAGAGAGCTTTTTAAGTATGAGCCTTCAATATAAAATGAGGGTCAGTTTTGGGGGTGCAAGAGTAAAATATGTGTAAAGCAAGGATATAGCTTTAAGATTCTAAACATGCATTATATTTGAATGACACTAAGTGTGAACTTTATACTTGGGCAAAATGAATAGGGTCCGTTGGATGATAGTGCACGTGGCCTCATCAAAATGACTCCGCCCTCTTATTATATACATCAATCAATCATAACTTTAAATGTTAAGACCACTTTTATATTCATAAAGTCTAACCTGAACTTTATATTTGACCAAATATGATAGTGGTGGCGACGGTGACAGTGAGTTGTCTTGTTAACTCACATGGCATGAGATCTGTTCAAGATCTCGTCACCATCTCATCCTGGATCGACTCTTGCAATGGGGTCTACATGTAATGAGGTCGGTCCATAGTTTCTGTGTAAGGGAAAGCGGGTCGTTCACACTTGAAATGGTTCGCCTGCATGTGACTGGGTAGTCCCATGCCAGTGTATGAGGCGCGGGGCTCTCGAGCCTTTTGCCACATGGGTTAATTGGGCCCATGTGTTGGTCCTAGTTTTTTAAGGCGTAACGAGTAATATAATTGATGTAGGATACGTTCAAGTTCATATTTAAATTTTATTATTGTTGATTAATTAGTTTTTTACTATTTTTAGTTTATTAGGAGACTTATTTCGAGTTTTATTAAAATATAATTTATTAGAGTTATTTTCTTTTAAGAGTCTAGTTATGATATTTGCTTAAATCAGCAAATTATGATTTTACTGTAAGTAGGCTCTTTAAAAATATTTATTAAAATCATTTTTTAAATGTGCATCCAATAGTTAATTTGTGCCCGAATTTACGTTTGTAATTTTGTGTTTATGTTTCCTTTTGCATCAATTAGTTCACTATTATATGCATAAATACACATTATATTTACAATTTAGTTCACAAATCAATTGTATAAGTATAGATTATTTTTAATAAGACTAACGATTTAAAGTTTACCAATCTAAATAGATAAATGCTACAAAAAGGTCAGCAATGGAAAACAAAATTATATTGCAGAGCATGGGCCGCCATGGGGTGGGTTCCCGTTTTGGGCTTCTTTTAATTGGTAAATGCTGAAGGGCCCTTATTTGGGCCTTGGCTTTTTCACCTGTGGTATTTAGGTCCTTTACCTCCTTATTTATTTTTTAAATTTAAAAATAAAAAATAATAGTCAGAGGAGAGCAGTGTAAAATTAAAATTTATAGTTTTATAGATATGAAAGAGTCTCCAAGATATTTTGGGCAAGCAGCAGTTAGCCGTACTTGAGACATTTGAATTATGTAACTGACAGAATACGGCAGGGCTCGTGGGCTTTGGACATGCGTACTATATATTTTGCAGGCAATAAATTGCACTATCTGCTTGTAGGCCATCCTCATGTCCTGATTGAGATTAACAATGAAAAATAAAATAAAATCCAGTAGCTCAGTAGATAAATTTGCATGCAAATTATCAAGAAGCGTTGAGCCTAGGTCCAAAGTTGGATGTGCACTCAGACGTAATTTTTGTCTCAAGATTTTTCATTTAAAGACACTCCCACCGTCCCACGATGTAACCGTACAGATGATCGTTGCCTCAGCTCATTGATAAAGATGCTCCAAAATCAGATTGTGTTTTAGAGTATCTTTAACTCATCGTCTTGGATAGATATCCCGATGCTTTATCCAGGTGTTGATCATTCATCACGGACATGATTCTATCACGAGGTGGACAATAACAATTATCAAAATAAATAATGTCGTAATGTTTAGTTTGAATAATGTTATTTATCATTATTGCTTACCCATAAGAAGCGATTTGGTATTTTCATGACTTGATTTGTCATCTATTATATCATGGATTTAAGATTACAAATCAATTGATGCCATATTACATATAATCGGTAATAATCGTTTATAAGATGCAGTGCTTTTTTTTTTTTTGACACATGAAAAATTTAGCAACATCAGAAGTGTGATTAACTAACTATTTACAATGCCAAATTTCGTACAAATTAAGTACTTAAAAGTCGCATTTTGGTTCCTACTTGTTGGTTAGTTACCTTCCTAAAAGAAGACATTATTATTTGATATTTTTAATTTTAAATACACGATTTATCAATGGGACCATTTGTCTGTACCACTTAGTTTCAACCCATGTGCCATAGTCGTACCACCATATGACAACTTCAATATCATGAAAATTCATAATAATGGATTATTTCCGTTGATAATGCTGTTGGAAGTTGCACCACATATTGGGATTTGACTCTATATACAATAAATACTTGTTAATTTCTTTTTCCTTCAATTTCTTTAAGAGTCGCCATCAATGACAATGAAGGTTGGGAGTTTCTATTGATACCTTACTTGAAATTGACACTGATAATTGTTGGAATAGTTGAAAGAAGGGGGAAAATGAAAGTGACTCGAGAGGAGGATTCCCTTTCTAGTTTCTTCCCTAGTTATAATATCCTGCAACTACGATATCATTCAGGATGTCTTTGGTATTCAAGGTTTACTGATCAACTATAGAATTATATTGGATAAGTGGAATGCGCTAAAGCAGTGAGAGCGAGAGAATGACAAATTAAGACACCAAAGTACCAACATAACAAGTTCCAGAATAAATTACTTATATTTTTTAGGTTCGCTCATTTTTTATTTGCCTTTAACTTTTGCTCTTAATTTTCCTTCAATGGCCGAGGAAGGATTGGAAAAGCAAAGAATTCACCTTGTAAATCACTATTCTTGATTGCTTTCAAGACGAGCAAGCAAGGATCAATAAAGTTTTGTATTAAAACATATATATCAAATCTCTCTCTCTATATGTATAGTCTAAATCCATTGTACAAAGAATCATTATATTCAATCTCACACTTTAACCCGTGAAATTCAGAATAGATCAATATTCATGTCCGAACTTAATCGAAGATATCCTTCTCTAGCAAGTTGTTTGATATATGATACTATGTTACTATCTTTGGGTACCATCATTAGTCAAATCCTGGCTCAAGTGTGGATATTATTATGAGGATAGACATAAAAGAACGTCATACATTATCTTGTGTTATTTTAACAACTAAAATTTCTTCTTATGGGAGACATGATAACATGTGGCAAGAAAAATCTCTAGTTCTACACATTTTTTTTTGTAAAGGAAAAACTAGACATTAAGTGAACCCATTGACAGATGGGCCAATATAACTTCAACGGTCCTGATCAACAGTTGGTGGGCCAAACCACCAATGATCTTCATGGCGCCAGCTATGCCTTCTCTCTATTATATAAAAGAGAGAAGGAATGGTCCAACTGTTGAGACAGTTTTCCAGCATGTGGGCCCTCACCACCTGAGCCAACTCCTGGAGATGATAAGGTATGGGCCCTCACACCAGCCCAACTAATTACAAGACAGTTACGCTATTGCCCCCTCAAAACTATTGTTCAAGTAGCAAATTGGTACTCAATTTTTATGTACAATCAGTCTCTGACTCTCTATGAAAGCTCTTGAAATCTTTGTTAAATCGTCATAGGAACCTCGTGTAAACGTCTTAAATCAATTTTTTGAATATTGAAGCTCATGAAGATTACATAACAATTTAGTAAAGATTTGAGTGTGCTTCATTGTTGCTTGGGACTTTTGTTAATAATGAAATTTTGTAGTCTCTCTCATTCATGGATGTTCTGAACCATTGGCTACTGGAATGTTACATGTCCCCACACCATTGTATTAATTAATGTTTATGTTGTTCGGTGGGGCTACCACCCGATTAACATTGGTTGGCTACAAGACTCGTGGATTGAAAAGAAGAAACATCTCCTAGAACGCATTGGACGAGTGTCTTCAAGATAGAGACCTCGCAATAGGGTTACCACTCTATGCTTGAGCTAAAGGGAACCAGAACAAGAAAGTCTTGACACTAAGGGTTCCTTAATGTACTATCAACAAGTTAGCCAACCATTCGATAATTGACATCAATCAATCAATCAATCTGATAGATTGAATCGTCCTATAAATGAAACTCTAATCGCCCAAGAATTAGGGTAATTTCAAATTAAAATCAATTTGTCGATCTCATCTTGCCATAAAACTTCTCATAAACAAACCAAGTGAGCGAGCCCAACCAAAAGTTGCACACAATCTAAAAATAATTTCAAATACATTTCTTGAATTCTATATTAATTTATGCACCATCAAGTTATCGAGGGTAGTGTCTCGTTGAATTGTTCTGTAAGACCAATTGTACATGGGAATAGAAGAAAAGGAGCACTCGAGCTTTCAGAAGTTATTAATGAATTTACATATAAATATAACATGTCAAAATAGTACCTTCCCAAACCCTAGTCTTTAGAGCACAAAGAAATTGTATGATATTAAAGAAAACAAAGCAAAACTCAATCTTGTCTCAACACGTGTTGTTACACATCAAACTACACAAATGGGAGATGAAAATGATGACCATTTCCCATAATGCTTATTTAAAAATCAACTCGTCTAAAAATTTGAATTTTAGCAAATGATTTAAGTGTATTCAATTAAATCTTGTAATCAATATTATTGGGACTCACTCACTTGAGATTCAGATTCCCCCGGAACATCACCGGTCCGATACTGATTTAGCCCAGTGATCATGCCTAGTTGCCCTTCCACCGAACCGCCGCCGCCACCACTAGTTGAACCTAATTGTTGACTAGGCCATAGTGCAACGGGTGTTGGAAAATTCATAAAATGTAGCCCACTAGACATAGTACCTCTATACAAAGCAGCAGCAGCAGCACTGTTATTAATTGAAGGAAATGTCCAAATGGGATCACCACCCATGACTTGGTTATTAGAACCGGCCACCGGCGGCCAAAAATTTGCTGGAATTGAAGCTTGACTAGCCGGAATTGAACCAGTACTCGACTGTAGAAAATAATTTCCTATTTGATGCTGAGGTTGTTGTAATTCTTGCTCAAGCCTACGCTTTCTCCCTATACTCTCCTCAGTTTCCATTAAGTCTAGTGTATTCTCTCGCAACTCCGGCTTAGCCTGCAAAAAATTAGGGTTAAGGCTTGGCGACTGGAAATTCAACAACGTCGTTGAGGAATTCTCTGATTGTAATCCGGTGCTCGGTAAAAGTCCCCGGCGTTGAGGAATCAAAAAATTTGAATCGAAGTACGCAGATCTTAATTGAGATGGCACTGATATGCTGGAACCTGAGCTTCGTAAACTTATATTAAGTGAAGTGAAGTTTGCCGGGATTGTACCGGTTCCCGTGGCGGCAATGACAGCTGGCTCGGCTTGTTGAAGCAGCCATTCGACGGTTTCGCCATCAGACTTATGGCCGAGTTCTCGTGTGAGCTGAAAAACCCTAGCAGCACAGAGTGCAGGCATGCGAATTCGTCGGCCACGTCCATCGACCTTGGTATGACGGTCTTTCGTTGTCGTACGCTTGGGCGGCGGCTTCTTGGATGTCTCAGCGGAGACATGGTGGCTTGAGGAGGCTGTTGGTGGTGGAGTGGTGGCGCTAGTGTTTAACGTATCAGCCGCGACGGAGATGGCTAGAGATGGATAGGTAGAAGTGGAGGAGCTGGGCTCATCTTCTTTCTTTTCAAGTAATTGGAAAGGAAAGTTGTGGCGGCGGTGGTGGAGATGATCATCGCCTCCTTCCATGATCACATGAGCTAAACCCCAGAAAAAGCTCTATTTCTCTCTCTTTCGAAAAAAAGTGATTTTCTTTAGCTTAATTCTATGTGGTCTTTTGTTTTGTATCTTTATAGAGTGATCTCTCTTCTTCTTTAGATTGATGCCATGGAAGTCCTTTTAGCGAGAAAGAGGATAAGTTAGGAGGACAGGCTTTAAGCAAGAAAGATAATGAGTATGAATTATACAGGTGTGCTCATAGAAAAGCAGAAATTTTCAGAATTGGGAAAAAAAAAAAAAAAAAAAAAAGTGCTTTTCTTGGGCTTGTAACTTATTTTTCTCTGAATTTCGATCAACATAATGACACCTTGTGTCATTTAATTATAAATATAAGATAGACGTTTTAAGTAAGACTTAGATATTATATCAAAGTTCAAATATATAGCACAAACAAGCAATTCAATGGCTTAAAATGTTACGTATGGTCGAATTTCAAGGAGTGTTTAATTTTATATTAATTTTGTTTGTGGTTGAATATAAATGGGAGAAGGGTGTTTCGTTTGAGCGTAGTTGGACAGAGCCTTCGGTTCAAAGTCCACGTGGGGTGCTCTTTTTATGATTGAATCCATAAAGACAAAGGGATGGCCAGGTTGGGTCCCAATCCCAAGTCATAAAAATAAAAATTGAGAGTTGAGAAAGTAAAGACGTTATCATTTCCATTTTACCTTTGTTCTGTGACCTTTGCTGGGATATTATTTATAGACTGCTTTGGGATTCCTGCAACTCATTTTTTGCCTTTGCCTTTTTCTCCTTTCTCTGGGGATAAATCTTGTTTAATAGCTTTAATTGTAATGCATACATTTGTGACGTGCTTGTTACGTTTAACCAAATTAGACCATCTCTTCTTATCTAAGCATCCCCCTCAGACCTCACAGCTAGCCTCCTATTGACGGCAAATAGGCTTGTGTGGACAAGGACTACGGCGACCAGCCCTACTCAAGAATTGGATCGAAACCAGCTCGGCTTTTTCTGAGTCAATTTGGTATAATAGATGAACAGTATTGAGAGATTTCTCAGTTCCAACGAAAAATAAAGAATAAGTTTGATCAGCTAAACTTATTGAGAAAAAAATGGTCAATGGAAGACTAGGAGCAGTTGGGATTGAAATAAAAGAGTCGGGGATATCTTTCAGTTAGAAAGAGAGCAACTAGTAGAGATACACTAGAAAAATAGTGATAGATGCACTATTACTATTACTAGGAAAGCGTAAATTTCACAAACAATGTCATGGTATAATTTGCAATCACGTCAATGAAAATATTGTTTTTCTAAAGAGAAAAAAGAAAGGAAAAAAAAGTCAACAATCATATGCTCTTTTACTTGCTCTCTTCCACCATCCTCTACCTCTTTTACAGATGCCACAACGAGTCTACGAAAAAGAATCCCAAGCAAAGTATAGTAAAAATTCAATAGTTACTCGTCACCATCTTCAACTTCATCGTCCTCGTCATTCTCTTCTGAGCTATCACTACCGTTTTCCTGCAGCGACTTTTTGGATCAACGCTTGCTATAGATAGTAACATACAACATACAAAGATAAAGAAAATGTATCAAGTGAATTTCTCACTGTAGAAATGATTCATAATGGCTAGAATATCACAACTAAAAACCTGGCCATTGATAATCAAACACCACAAAAGCTAAAGAGAGAGATTTTTATAAACTATAAAAATATGATCCCATTATTTTTAAGATCCTTTCCGTATAAAATTCATGATCATAGAGAGTCCTAGCAGGCACATGAGCGTATTATATTATTGGTTTAGAACTAAATCCATGTATAACATTTCCATCATCTACACTAAAATGTACGAGTGTCCATAGAGAAGTACTTTTCTTCACTCACCTCATCATCGCCATCATCCACGTCAAGATCTTCTTCATCGGCCTCCTATAGCAATAATACAAAGATCACACTAGGATTATTAAATAGCCACACAGGTTAAGCTCACCATAAACCTCTGTTAACATATCAAGGAAAATACGAAGAGGGGGATGAAAAGAACTTTACATTGTTAAAATAAGTGAGAGGATTTGGCCAGAGATCATCCTTGATTATCTCAGCAACCTGCTAAAATAAAGGTAGATTTATGTAAAATGCCCATACGCCAAAGCAAACCTAAAGCCATTCACTGCTAAGACATGATTTACCTCATCATGAATCTCCACTATATCATCCTTATGCTGGGTGTCACTAAACCAGGTAAAGAAGCTGCTAACAGTGTGGCATGAGAATAAGCAATGGAGAGTACACAAGAATATACAAATACTTGCCAAATGGCAATATAATATAGTTCAAGACAATCAATGCAAGGATTAAAGCAAGCAGACAGAATATCTTATTATTACATTTTAAGACCACGAGCCCACATAGATTAAGATAAAATATTGGGGAAAATTGCATATTAGGGTCGTCTTCGCAGATTCTATAAGACAAAACAAGTCAACCCCCAATCTGATATATTTTTGGCACATGCACAACTAAAAACATAAAAAGAGTGGTAGTGGTTCCTAAACTTGCTCACTTGTCCTCTATATAGCAGCAACAAATAATTACTGCATGTTTAAGAGTTCAAGGAAAACTAAAGGTGGATCAGAGCACAAGGATGCATTCTAAGGAAAACAAAGAAGAAGGCATATTGTAAGAGTGCATTCAAGAGGACTATAAAGTCCATAACAAAAATGGCACAAAACAAAATCTTAATGAATACACTCAAGCTGTTTGCAGCAAATTTGGCAACTATACTTGACAATTTCCAGCAAAGAATTGACAGAAGACATTGTTCAAGTACCCATACAGATTCAGCCGAAACAAGTCCACATCTTATTTGAAATAAAGGAAAATCTCCACTACAAAGATGATTGTATTATCCTAACTTAAAAAAGAGAGGCACATAAGAACTCGCAATGTCATCATATTCTTTGAAATAAACATTGGTATGCTTGAATGCAGCCATGACTAAGATAGACTAAGAGTCAAGTATCGATCTTCTTAATGTCCCTAAGTGACTATTCGTTAGGATAAAGTTGCAACCTAGTCAGCAGCCTATGTTTACAACTTCACATGTCAGCTCCATAGCTATATAAAACAAACTAAAGTTTAAACGTACAATGTAACAACCTTTCTTCAGAATGAGACCGCTTGTTCCCTTTCGTCTCATCAACACCATTTGGAATGGCCTTCATAAGAAACATGCAAAGAAGCTTAATAAATGGAACTTAGAGAAGTTGCATAACTCAAGGTATGACGGTATCAAAGCTTACCATGCCTTCTTTCCACTTAATTGACGTAGAGCTTATTTTTGTTGTTCCATCCTCTAGGAAGGTAAAAGTCTTTGTGAGTTTGGTATCTTCAAAATACGGATTGGGTTTGAAGTTCTGAGGGGAAAAACAATACATAAAATTAGTAAATTTCATACAGACTACNCGATTTCAAGTCTTTAGATTCTTCAACTTCGAGGGTAGTTAGATATTTGAAAATCTGGGCATCAAACGAAATAAATTATCCAACTTGTGTCATACTCAAGAACAAGCTTTCAAATTTAGTGAGCACAACAGTTAATTCCATAATAAAACCACTATGATTTTTCTTCATTAGAGAAAGCAGACTCAATAGATAAACCTTTTGGTCTTCTTCAGTTAGAAGTTCACTAAGGACAGGATGACTCAGAAACTGCAAGGAAAAGAACATGTGTCATTGAGGAGGGAAAAAAGGACGTAAGAGGTGGTGAAGAGTAGAAATTAGCAAGTATTTGGATCACTTACAGCAGTCATCCAGAAGTCTGGAATTGACTTTATGATTTCATTTCGCTTATCATAGACAGGCTTCCGTTTCTCACTGTACTTCTGTTCTATTTCCAAGACTTTTTCACTAGCTTCTTCATTGATCTGAAAGCAATAAAAATAGTAATTAACATTTCAGCCCATGTTTGGGCTCCATTTTTTCAAAAACTCATTTTCAACCACACATTACACATTCTCCCATAACATAATTTTACACGTAAACTCAAAATTTTTCTTTATTTTTTAACCACACATTCTCCAAAAAATCACCATTCCAAAATACATTTTAACCCAAAAATGGGTACCAAACAAGGGCTTAATCTAACTTTCTGGTATAACTAATTCACCATACCAACAGTAGAAAATCATATCAATATCTCAAATAAACAAAATACATGCAATTCCTTAGGGCCTGTGTAGGAGTTTTTTTTTTTTTTTAATCACCAATTTTAGGTGGCACAGTTTATGAAGGGTTGGGAAAACCGGTACTTGCTAATTTTTTTGGGCATTGATTTTGGATAGTTTTTAAACCACTCAAAATTGGTGTAGTGTAATTTTGATTGTCACTATATACAATAATTATTTCCAATAAACATATTTTGTTCAAAACTAACAAGTAAATAAAACTACATTAATTAAAAAAATTATTTCTAAGCAAAAAAAATTACTTTATAATCGAAAATTAATTTATAAGTAAAAATTTACAACATAAAAAAATCACTTTTGTGCAAAAATTTGTTAATAAAGTAAAAATACTACTAATAAGACAAACAACTACATATAAAATATAAAAATATATAGGTAAAAAATTCACTTATGTTTAAAAATTACTTAAAAGTACAATATTATCTTATGATTACAAAATTCTTATAAGTAAAAAATACTAATTAAAAATTTTAAGTAAATATTTTACTTTTTAAGTTGAATATTAACTTGTATATAAAAAAAATTAAGTAAAAAAATTTATACAAAAAATTATAAATTGAAAATTTCATTAAGGGGCATAGATGTAATTTTACTCTTTGAAAACTTTCAGAATCGAAGAATAATAAACTCCAAAGCATGGGTTGGAGTGTTTTAAAAATCGCTATTAAAATCACTCAAAATCAGTCTACTCATGAATATTCAAAATCGGTACTTTAAAAAATGCGCATAACCGGTATCCCAAAACTCCCAAGCAGGCCCTTAGGTATCATTATCATGAATTTCAACGGTCATCAAGATTATAGTTGTTATGTGTTGGCTTCTAGATAATAAACAACCATCATAAAACAACTTGAATGTGATTCTTCGAAGCTGGATGTACAGTACAGCACAGTACAGTATTTATGAATTTATTCACAGTACAAAGACATCATAGGTGATAGATGCATTAGATAAGGAAGCACGAGTTTTAAATTCGTGCTTATTATATACTTATGGGCCAATTTACAATGCCAATTATTTCATTTTCGTTTTGCAAGAGTTAAGGAAAAAAGGGGCAAGAATACATTGAAAACTACTTTTTTACAAAAACTGTACCCCGGACACAATAATTTCAAGAATGCCCTAAATCTAATAGCATATTAGAATGGAACCACTTTTAACAACTAGGCCCCAATAAATTTCTTCCAATTCTAGGTTCAAATGACTTCAGTATCCTCCTTACCGAATCCAAATAACGCAGAAAATTAAAAGTAGCAATCTTTTCTTAAAAATCTCTAGTTTCTAATACATAGAGAAGTAACTGAATGAAACAGGAAATCAAAATTCGTACCAAGATATCGTAACAAGATCAGTTTACTTTTTCTGGTCCCTCTCTTACAAAACTCAAATAACTCGGAAAAATTAAAAGTAGCAATTTTTTTTCCTTAAAATCTCTACTTCTCTATCATAGAGAGAAGGAATAGGAAGTCAAGATTCATAAAAAATAAAAATAAAAAAATAAATTTTTTTTAATAATTTACCCTTTTTTGGGTCCTAAATAAAAAACCCAAATAACTCGGAAAAATTTAAAGCAGCAATTTTTTTCCTTTTAAATCTCTCTCTTTTTTTTCTTTTTTTTTTTAACATGGAGAGAAAATACCCATGTGTTACAATTTTCAGTCCTCATTAGAAAACCCAAATAACTCAGGAAAATTAAAAGTAGCAATTCCTTTTTCTCAAAAATGTCTACTTTTCTAACACGGAGAAGAAAACAGAATAGAAATTGGAAATCAAAATTGAGAAAAAATTACTTTACCTTTTCAAGCTCGTCTTGGGCTTCCTGGAGCTTCTCAATGGAGAGGAGTAGGTCTCTATCAATGTGCTCTGTCGCGTTGTTTTCTTCTAATTTCTGCTTTTTCCCTTTGTCAACTCCCATTTTTCTTCAAACCCTAGAATTTTAGAGGGCTAAAAATTATTCCACTGCTGTTTTTAGTGCTTTGCTCAAACCCTAGATAAACCCTTTTTGTTTGTTTGTATAGCACATTTATAGCAAGAAAAAGCACCTCAGTGTGCATATGGTAGGGGAAAACAAAGGGGAGGGCTTTTAGGGTTTTGGTAATTTTATTACAACGGCGTCGTAAGTAGCGCTTATTTGGCTTCAAGAATTGTTTTGTGAAAGGAGTTTCGTTTTCTTTCCTTTTTTTTTTTTTGTTTTGCATGATTTTTTAGGATAACTTCACAAATACTTTACTTTAATTCATAAACCTTAAAAATATCATCTTTCACATTTTTTTAGATAATTTTAAATCAATATTTTACATTTAACTCGTTTTATAAATTTACTAAATATTCTTCATTTTCGTTAGCAGTCAATATTTCATTTTTTTAAATAAAAATTAACATTTTTTACAAATTACATGTTAGGTTAATGTATATGTTATTGTTTTAGAACATCTCTAAGATACTATGTATTTTTAAAGAGTATTATATTATCTAGAGATCATATATGAATTTAAAGAGTTAAAATTTTGAAGTACTCCAACAAACTTTTTATATTTAATATTTAATTTGAGAATTCGTAGTTTACTAACTAAGTTTGACCTTACATGCGAAATTATACAATTAACAAGTAATAAGCCACTTTTAATTATTGATGAATTATCTAATTATCCTAAGTTGAATTGCCGCAATTTGTAATAAGAAAGCAATAAATAACACAAATATTGATGACGGAGAAATCCAACTGGGTGAAAACTCCGGGATCAAGCCAGTTACCTTCACTATAGACAATAAGACTTTACAGTAAGATGCCGCCTAGCCAACTGCAATAGACTTCCTCATCTAATTCATGTAACCTCCAAGATCAGTTGAATCCACCAACTTCCGATCTTCTGCAATTGTCTCTTCCAAGTGGAATTCCAAGAATTCCCCGTTCTTATATTTTTCCTGCGCTTGTAGTTCAATCTCTCTCAACCTCCAGCGGTATTTGAAGTTCAACTGAGAAAGTACATTCCTACGGATGTTTAGGAACTAGGTGCTTTGAATTCTTCAATTTGATGTTTTTTTAAAGTGTGGTTGAATGATCTCAAGAATAATAAGGATAAATCACAAATGAGAAATGTGTTCTTTGATATCTAAAGAATGATATGAGGCAAAAGAATAATAATCAACCCTCACAACAATTCGTGCATAGGCTTGGATATTTATAGGAGATGGTAATTAAGTTGAATGAGCCTGAAAAAACACTTTAAACAGTAATTAGGATTTTTTGAATCGATCTGTCGCTCAAGCGAAGAGCAAGCAACATGCGAGCGATGGCCTCTCGCTCGAACGAGAGCGGGGCGATGACGATTTTGTTTTTGTCGCTCGAGTAGTGTCCAGATCATAGACTAGCGAAAATGTGAAGCCGTGTTTCTCCTCTTTTTATGTTTGAACTATATACCTTATAAACCCAATTTGCACAAATTGCACCATAGGTCATTGACTTTTACAGCACGTTACAATTTAGTCATTTTGTCCATAGAATTGTCAACATTAAGAGGGTGTTTGGTGGGAATTAAAATTAGATTTTTAGAGAATTGTGATAGAAGTTTTTGAAATGTGAGGTTGAAAAGAGATTGAACCCGTGAAAGATGTGGTTGATATTGATTGTTTGACTTTGACTCAGATTAAAATAAGATTTTAATCCGATCCAAACAGGTCCTAAAAACCTAACATAATTTTACAACTCCCAAAAAACTATTTATTATTTTCTTTATATTTTATTTTAA
>CAIGRB010107912.1:38969-51170 GCA_903798255.1 Fraxinus quadrangulata
CAATTTCGAATCTGACCCCAAATATCCATGCACATGCTGCATTGAAAGAAGATATGTTGGACTGATTCTGTTGCATTTTGACAAAACACACACCTGTTGTCAATGTCCATGTAAGCTAGGCGATCCTTGGTCAGGAGCTTATTTTTTGCACAAAGCCATAGGATAAAGGAATGTTTAGGAGGGATGCATGAGCTCCAAACAACCTTTGTCCAGATAGCCGGTGTGCCCTTCGGTCGAAAATAATCATAAGCTTTGGCCATGCTTATATTGTCCACCTGGATCCATTCTGAAAGTTTTTGGCAAGCTGCTTGAGATGATCCTTCTGTGTCCTTCAGACACCTCACAATAGACAGTAACTTCTTGATTAATGGCGAATCGTCCTTTTTTGGAGACCATTCCCATATAGATGCTCCTCGAAGATACACGTGATTTATCCACCTTACCCAGAGTGTGTCTTTCTTGGAATGTACGTTCCACACTGATTTGGCTAAAAGTGCATTATTCCAGCACTTAACGTCTCTGAATCCCAATCCTCCTTCGCTTTTGGGAAGACAAACATCAGGCCACGCAACAAGCGGCTTTTTGGAATTCCAAAGGAAATTCCTACAGAGACGTGTGATCCTCAAAGTGACCGCGGCTGGAATTGGAAATATAGATAACCAAAAGCATTCCACTCCTTGTAGGACTGATCTCACTAGTTCAGCCCTGCCAGCATAGGATAAATATGTTCTTGTCCAGACATGTATGTAGGCAGCGATTTTATCCAAGAAAGGAGTATAGTGACTGACTTTCAATTTTTCTGCAACTAATGGAATCCCCAGATATCTGAAAGGCATAGAACCTTTCGGCATGTTCACTAACTCTTGGATGTTTTGATTGGTGTTTTGTAGGTTTATGCCAAAAAATTTGCGGCTCGAAAACCCATATTTTGATTGCTCTTTAAATGTATTTGAATAGTTGGATGATAGTAGTTAATGCATCATCGTTGCCATCTTTATTACAAATCCGTACATGAATTTTTCTCTTATACGGCTCCTTAATTAGTATTGAATCTTGATGTTCCATTTTAAAATATCAACATTATTAAGAAAAGTAGGTGAAGTTCTTATATGTTGATTATTATTTTCATATTTAATGTATGGGAGACTTTACATAGTGACTTGCTACACAATATAGTGACTTGTTTGAGAATATTAATCTTAAAATCAAATGATCATTTGAGTTTTATACGAATCGAATTGCTCGTTTGAATTATTTGGACTCTATATCCTTCGAGTTTTGGAGTTCTATCTAGACAAACTAATCTTATTAAAATGAGTAGTTGAAACTCGATATTGCCCTTTAACAATTAGATGTCACAAATAAGATCAAGTATGTTTAGACATTATTTATCTTGAAGTGGGAGAATGTCAAAATCAATGATTATCACAATTTACATTGAGTGATTTGATGCATTTTACAAAATGTGATTTAATGAAATGAAAAATAGGTTGTTCTCAATTATCTGTCCAAATTCTCAATATCATGTGGAACCAACGTTTTTTTAATTTTTTGGATTTCATAAATGAATCAACATAAACTAGAAGGTTGTTCGTGATTTTTGTATTCTCACGCTTATGTATGCAATACTCTACATCAAAGTGCAACTGAGACGTGTCATTAAAACGGTTTTCTTTTTATAATGCGATTAATCTTTAATTATGATCGGATTGGCTGGTGAGAATTGTAAAAAGTGAAAACCGTCATGTCCCAGGCCCCAAACACGTAGGATCCAAAGTCTGGCTTTGCCATGCCTACTCAAACAACAGCTTTCTTAAAGCTAATCCAAAATCAAATTCTTCCCTCGTAATTCAACGTCGTTCCATAATTTTCATTGGTTGTTAAGTTACATTTCATTTTGAATCTCTTGATATTTCTTTTTACTGTTTTATGAAATTTCCCATCAGTTTTCATCAATAATTCTCTTTGCTGTTTGCTCTCTCGGCTGATGCAATTGTTTCCATTGATTCGACAGTGACTTCGACAGATTTTTACAACATTTTACACACTCTACTTCCTCCAAGTTGTTCCTGTTGATATTCCTTTTCTCTATTTAATTCTTGATTTTTGAGTCGTAACTCAGATCACTGCAAGTGTTGGTTTTCAACGAAGATTTTGTTGTAAGCACAAGTTATCAAAGTTTTAAGCAGTCATGGACACTGAAGATAACATTAATCTTCGTGTTGCCTCATTTTCTTATTACCTTGACACTGCTAAAGACGACTTGGTACAAGGAATTATAGCTCAAGAGAATCCTATCGCCATAAGCTCAGGAAGAACTGAGCCAGCAATTGCAAACCCACGTTTTAATACAAGTATATCTCTTTCCCTCTATGTACAACTTACAACCACTGGACTCCCAGTATAATAGACAAAATTTAGTTTCTTTTTCCTTCCTTAATATTGTCCCATCATTGATTCATTTTCTTCTCATCTACTTGCAGGAGAAAACTTTCCGTTTAAGATGTCAGGGCCTGTTCAGGATCATACAACAGCATTTGCTTTCCATCAGGAGCCTCCATATCCAATGAATTTTGAAAGAACCAAATCTACAGATGGTGAAATCACAGTCTTTCGTGCTGATAAGTATTTCGACATCAAATCTGATTATGCAACTGGGTTGAAGATCAGTAGTGAGAGACAGTGAAAGGCCAGCGAATTTGCCCCAATTACGATCAAATTCCACGTCAGAAACTCCGAGTGTTTCCTCAGAAACAAGCAGTTGTAACAGCCAATCTGTGTTGCTGCAGAATGTGGCAAGGAGACTTGAATCTGAAGCGAATTAAAAAAAGGCCATTGGAAGAAGATTTTTTCCAGGTTTCGGTTGCCAGGGACCTTGTATTGACGAGAAAGCTATTCATATCAGTGAAAATTTGACAGGATCAAAAAGAGTTGATCATTTTACATTCCCAATTCCAAATCCAGGTGCAGAAAATTTATCTGTTAAGAATCAGGTCAAAGAAAATATGAAAGTGGACGCACCTCGAGAATCCCTGGAAATTTTTGGCTCTGGAAATGGCACAAAGGGAGACGTAGCAAAAAACCTGGAGAGAAAACTGTCCATGTTAACCTGGGATGCAATCCCCAAGGGCCAAAATCTTCGAAGTTCTACACATGGAAGCAGCACAATTTGTGATGATTTGGCCAGTGATGCCAGTTCCGATCTCTTTGAAATCGAGAACATTTCAGGCACTGTGTATCCATTGTTAAAATCTGATCAAGAAACTGATAACATGTCGATTTGCATATACAGCGAGGCCAGTATTGAGTGGTGTTGATATTAATTCCACCTATAATTGATTAACACAAAGAAATCAGTAAGAATTAATCAAAATATTCAAAGGAATTCAAAAATTGAATTAGAAACTAAATTGAATAAGTGATTCCCTTTTTCAATTAGGCTCAGAAAATAGATCCAACAACACAAAGGTAACACCAAATTAGAGACTTCTTGAAGCAGAGAGAATTGCACAAAGCAGGGATCGATTTTGGNAAAGGCCATCATGACACTCGAATTTACCATATTTTACTCTCCAAGATAGAGTTCAAGAAGATAGAAATACTAACAAAGTGATAAGATTCATATCCATGAGGAAGATAAGAGATAGACTTCCCAATTCAAATTATCTCCACAATTGGATATTGAGCACCTAACCCAATGGGCTGATTTCCTCTAAATATCCAATAACATTTGGGTTACATCGTTTGTGGTGTGGATTTCAATGTTCTTCAATTCCGGACTTATAGCCTATGAAGATAAACGAGCCACGATTTTTCATCATTATCTAGGAATTATTTGGACATCACTAAAATACCCAATAAGTGGAATGCCGTCACAGCCAGTGCTGCAGATTACTCTCCAGTTATTTCAGATTACGATGGAAGGAGTGTTAGTGTTGCAGGTGATATTATCTCAAGGAACGCGACAAAAAACATCGGAAACCAAGAATATAAGGGGCCAAGAGACACAAAAAAGCAAACCTGGAGGACTTTTAGGAGGCAAGAATCATAAAGCAGTGAATGTTGCTAAAACTACGTATGAGAGTAATGAAAAGGCAAAGCATCGATTTGTCTCTATCTTCAGGGAAATCACAATCCAGGAATAGGGCGAAAGATTTTTGACCCTATAGCCAGTACTTGATTTTACTATCAACCTTTCCCGTATATTGTTGAAATTACACAGTTGATGATTAGCACTCGAGTTTAATGTTTAGCACGTGAAGTAGTCTGTTCGGTACGATTGGCATATGCATACATGACTCAAGCTCGACACATTTTGATACTTCAAAGTCGTAACACATTTGTCATCATATTGAATTGTTTGATTAAACATTGTTTAAGTCAACAAGTTGATGTTTTTCAATAAATATAATTCTGTCTAATTGAAGATAATGCAAATTGTTTCTTTTGTACCACATAACAATGCTGATCTTGCTAAAGAACAATGCTTTTATCCGTATCCTTATATATTGATCATTGTCGTCCAAAGGCACGACAGCTTCCATACATAAAAGTAAATTTCCATTCTCAAGGAAATCAAAACAAGGTTAAGATTATTATTTAAATTTAAGGTGACCACCCTTGTCTGAATAAATATCCTTAAATTTTCAGTTTTTTGATTATACTATCCAGGTTCTGATCAAACTTGGCATATCAGATTTTTCATAGTCCAGATTCCTTAGTTGCGGGTCATCCTTGTTGTAGAGCATCTAACTGGAAGCAAGCCTGCTTTTGGTAGAGACAAGATTGCCTTGTAACTTAATGGGAAAATTTCAGCAAGAGTCCCTACGATTTTCAAGTTTATGGCAATGGATGTTTCAAACCTTTTAAAAATATGCGGTCGAAGTCCAAATGGATGAGTTCCATCAACTTTTCCGTTAGTTGACTAAAAAATGAAAAATTTGATCAATTTTGACCAAATTAAAAGGGGGCACAATGATACCTTACATTTTCCTCATTAATTTTTAGTTTTTTATTTATATAATATATAAACCCCCAAACCAAAATCAAAACCTCTTTTTTTTTTTTTTATCTCCTTCTGCTTCTCCAATCTCCGATAAGACACTGCCACTCAACCATCTCCGAAAAGAAGCTACCACTCAACCACCACCGTCACCTTCGACCTCTCCCCACCACCCCACTACCGTGCTGGCACACTCCACAGAGAAAACTAAGAAATGCTCACAGCAAACTACAAAAACTCACACCAAACCAAGTAACCCCCAAAATCCGATCAAGAGTTGCAAGCTAAGAGTTCCCATCGGACACTGCCACCCGCCGTGGGTTTGTCCGAACCGTTGGCAAAGGTGGGCAGGTTCGATGGATCATTATCAACTTCGATGGTCATACTCGAATCCATGTCCATAGTTACCAAAAATCCCAAATTTTCAAAGGTTTAGAATAGCTTGAATTCTCAACAATTCACATTTTCAATCGTCATTTAGAAAGGGAAAAAAAATATATAGTTGCTGATCGTTCAGATTTGCAACATCATTTCTCCAAAATAAATAATTCCCCCCAAACTTCTATAATTTTCTAATACAACTGGTAATCGGATGATGCAGTTTCTTTCGAAGTGCAGTTTGAGGGATTCTTCGTTGCTGCTGTCCAATTGGTGATACAGCTTGAGGAATTCTTGATGTACGCTGCTGTGTTGCTGCTATTCATGTGGGGTAGTAAGCATCTTGGTTTTGGTCGTGTACAAGTAGCCAACAAGGCTCTTGCCACCGCGGCAGTGCAGTTGTGATGACAATGCCCTCAAAATCCACCCAATTTCTGGCTCCATCGACGTGTAAATGCTCTAAAACTTAGACAATGAAAATCAGTGAGAATTGATTATATTCTTCCCGATTTTCGAGTGAGAAGAAAAATAGAGAATTTTTGTGTAAAATAGAGAAAAATCAAGAAAAATGGACGTGGAGATTGGTGGGGGATAAGGCTGGAGAATAAAGTGAAATGGGTGGGAAAGGTGGTGGTGGTGGCTGTGGAAGAAGAAGAATGCGGGGGTGGGTGGCGACGACGAAGCTCCTATTTTCTCTGGATTTTGTCCTGCGTGAGTGGGGTGGGGATGGGGTGTGGGGGAAGAGATAATTCATAATAGTACCCAATATTTATTTATTTTTCTTTTCCTTTTTAATATTAAAATTATAAAGTTACCATTTTGACTTTACTAAATTTGGTCAAAATTAATTTTTTGATCAACTGGATGAAAATCATCCATTTAGACTACAACTTCATTTTTGAAAGGTTAGGGACCTCATCTAGCACAAACTGAAGATTATAATAAAGTCTACAAAAAAAAAAAAAGGTTAGGGGTCGCTGCTACAAATTTCCCTAACTTAATTTGTAAAAGCTGAAGACCCTACAAATGCACAGAATCGTGTTTACATAATAATTTGTACAGTTCAAAACACCTAACAATTAATTGCCTTCATCCATCTAGTCGTTTCTACCTTATGTCGGGATTGTCCGAGCCAAGAAAATTACGAAATAATTGGAACTGTTTTTACCCGTGACGTTTAAATTGGTACATTTTTCCGTAATTTGCTAGTATACCCTTAAAAAAGCGTGTTAGATGTCTATTGCTTGACATTTTAATGAACTTCTTTGAAACAAATCCTTTTCTATGGGGCATCAAGAAAAATAAAGATGGTGGACGTCAATGAAAGGTGAACATGAAATAGAGGTTGTGAAGTTTATAAAAATGAATAGTAAGTAAGTATTACAATGATTAATAAATTACTAATCTTACGAATATCATTGTTAGTTATATAATTTTTAGACATGGTAACTTCCATAGTCTAAGAAACTCTATAACACATAGTCATCAGTCGTCACCTCATGTATTCTCGATCAATTTATATTTTGAGAGGTCAAGTCAGCCCTCAGTTAGCATTTTATAGTGATTTGGAAGATGATTATACCACTGGGGTGAACAAATTAATAATGTTCAAAGTAGAATATGGTGTGTGTTATGATTAGGTTGAAATGACTAGTCAATTAAATCCACAAAAATTGGACAGAGACTTAAAGAACAATTTGAACTTAAAAATGAGCACCGACATAATTTCACCCTAGGGCAATAAAACCATAAACCCTTTTGAGCTTCTGCCACCAAAAGAAATCACTGTATGAGCAATAGAACCAAAGTGTCCAAGATACAGATCCTGACACTCAGACTATAATCACTCGAGATTACATCAAAATCAATCTTTCAACCACAACAATTGTTCACTCAAAAACTTCACAACACTTCTCAATAAACAGATCACATAAGAAAAGTATTACGCTGAGAAAGTTTGAAAGAGAAAAAAAAACTTTCAAATTTTAGAGTGAGAAAGAAGTGAAGAACTTCAGGAGCCAAAGAGAAGAAACTGAATGAATTCACTTCTCAAACCCTAGACAATGGATCAAATAAAGAAGTCACGAGAAGATCAGTCAATTCAATGATCATTGGGGTTGACACTTGGCAACATCTCAAGCTTTCATTCCATTAAAGAAATTGCATCCTTCAAAAACCCCTTTTCCCGAATTTAAAACAACTTTATCTATCAACATTTATCTAGTTGGCATTTGAGTCAACACCAGTGTGCCACATTCTTCAGTGTGCATCTATACGATGAATTGAATGTTTTGAATGCCACGATCTCTTTTGATCCCTACATGCTATGACAGTATACCACAGGCACACTAATGCTAGTCAAGGCATGCATGCTCATGAGGTTTCGGAAGTTGTACGGGTAACAAGGAGCGACACCCGAGACTTCGAAAGCACCACCTTATGCAAATTCTTTTAACGCTCATAGCAACTTGATTCTCGACCTTTAAAGGAGTGAGTTGGTCGGTCATTGTTACAATTTCTTTGCATAGTTACCCAATGGAGAAATTTCTTCCAAAAATATATTAAAAATATAATTTTTTAAAAAATGCCTTTAATGGTTCCGACGGGCCACCTCCACTTTCTGACATCCGCCGCAAATAGCGATGAGTCTTGTCTAATTTTCCACTAATGTTAAAGAGTTTTCTAGTATCGATAAAAGTATATGTCATGATTGAAATAAGACGATAGCAAGGCACGAAGTGTTCGTCTTTGTTCGTGCAAAATTCGCAAGCGTACGAGATCGTTGACAAGTAATAGAATTGATGAGTTGAGAGTTATCGTCCTACGAGGAATAAATTCAATTCAAATTTACTAACTTTTTATGAAATTCGAATTGTGTAAAGAAAATAGATATTTTGATTTGATTTTATGCTAAATTATCTAAGAAAGCGGTAAAAAGTGATTTGTATCAAATTATGGATGATTGTATTGGATCTCGAATCCGCCTATTGCTATTTATTTCAATTCTTGATTTGTAATCTAGTTCCGTTCATGCATTCTTGAAAATCGATAAAATTATTATATATAATTCCCTTTTCCAAAACAAATTAAATATATTCTAATCACGACTCGAATCTATTCTTAATCCGAATTCGAATGATTAGAATGCATTAAAGTTTAAATTATTTATATGATTGCACATGTGATAAATATTATTCTTAACATCTATTGCACATATGTTAATTTTGCCGCGTTCTAGACTTATTGTGAATCTCCCAACACTACAACAAGCAATTAATTATCTAAATTGGTGGCCAATCAATTAAATAATGCAATGTGTATGCAAAATTAATCAAATGAAGTTATAACTCATTCAAAACACTAACAAATACTCTAATTTGATGGCCTAGATAAGTGTACAAACCTTCTTACGAGTTTTGATGGAATGTTTAAAGCTGGGGTCCAGGTCTACAGTTTTAATGAGCTGAAGAATTAAGCAGGAATGTCAAGCTCTATCAGACAACAACATAATGGTCACGCCTAAATGTCAACAAGTTCGGGTACCTACATTAAATTCACCACCTGTCTTAACAACTAAGGTGGGTCCAGGTCGGCACTTTCTTATCTCAATTTCGTCAAACAGTTAATAGGTTGGAATTGTGGCAAGCATTAAGAAACTAGAATCTAACTTTATGTCACAGATCGACTCGATTGCCACCTCTAAGACAGCCGTATAACTGCTTGTTAAGGCAGCCACTGCTGCCTTGTTAGGTAGCTACCTTAATAGAAAGGCAACTGTATTGTTAAGACAACTAAATATTTTTATTATTATTTTTAAAGTTTTGCAATTTTTTTTTTGTTTTTGTTAAATTCGGCTTGTTATGGGTCGAAAATGGCTCATGACATGGGCTGACGAGCCATACGGGCTGGCAAGGGCTTTTCTGAGCCGTTCAAGCCAACAAGTCAAATTGACACCCCTAATCCTATTGAATAGATTTATAGGATCTTCATACATGTTTTCAAAGTTTTATAAAAAATAACGAGTAATTATATAATGTATATAACAACGTAACTTAAATCTTATTTAATTATTTATTGAATAAAATCATTTTTAACTTTTTTAGAGAAATAATCTTTTAAAAACTTAAAATTAAAGTAAAAAGAAAAGCTTTTTTTTTTTAAATAAAAAAATAAACTAATGTCAAATAAAAGACTTTCAAAAAAATAAAAAATAAAAAAAATCTAATAAAATGAGTCTAGGGGAAACGAAAGAGATGAAGGAAAAAAATTAGCCATTTAGGAATTGATAAAAAATGGCCTAAGAGTGAAGCGATACATTTTACCTGAGTTTCAAGTATATGCGGTGCCTAGACGACAAGCTTTTTAGAACAATGGGGACCCTACGAATATTCACCCCTATTTGATGAAGATTAAAATTCGATTTTTAGCTCATTTTGATAAAAGTTAATGAAATGTGTGGTTGAAAAATTGTGGGTCTTATGAAATATGTGATTAAAATTAATTATTAACTTTGATTTAGAAAATAATTAAACATAATCAGCAAAATTGGAAGACAAAATATAAGATTTAAACTCAAGTACAAACATGAAAAAGGAAAAAAAATAATAAGTAGATCGAAAAAATCATAAATAAAACGAAATGCAAGAACATAGAGAGAGCAATGAACACCGATGCTTTTAGCAGCGACTCCTTAAATTAGTGTAAGACCCACCATGAGAGTATTATAAAAAATAATGGTCGTAAATTTTGAAGAGAGAAATATGACTTTTTATTTCTTGCTAAAAAAAAAAAAAAGATGACTGGAAAGATAAATGGTCATATTAATTATATATAGAAAGAGTAATACTTATTATATATTTATGTGATACACAAATATACATGATAAGTTTTGTCGAGTTCTAGACTTATTGTGAATCTTCCAACACTACAACAAGCAATTAATTATCTAAATTGATGGCCAATCAATTAAATAATGCAATTGCATACCCATAATTAACACAAAATGAAGCTATAACTCATTCAAAATACTAACAAATACTCTAATTTGATGACCTAGATAAATGTACAAACCTTCATATGAGTTTTGATGGAATGTTTAAAACTGGGGTCCAGGTCTACAGTTTTAATGAGCTGAAGAATTAAGCAGGAATGTCAAGCTCTATCAGACAACAACATAATGGTCACACCCAAATGTCAACAAGTTCGGGCACCTACATTAAATTCACCACCTGTCTTAACAACTAAGGCGGGTCCAGGTCGGCACTTTCTTATCTCAATTTTGTCAAACAGTTAATAGGTTGGAATTGTGGCAAGCATTAAGAAGCTAGAATCTAACTTTATGTCACAGTAAGTTTAATGTCCAGAAAGTTCCATACTGAAGAGACCCATATTTAGAAAAAGAAAGAAGATCTGTATTTTAGCTATTTCAATTATTAACAGATCCAAAATTTTGATAATTTTCTTTAGGGACTGTAAAACGTTGCTAAAAGTCGATGGATCCATGAAATTCTGTGATATTTTGTTGAGACTGCGAGTAGAGAATTGCTCCAGGAAGGATAAAACTCTCTAGGAATATATATTAATTAAGCCATTGGTCCAACAATGGAATATTTTGTGAAGTGACAAATATTGGTGGATAGGATATACACAGCCAAATAAAATTGATGTTTTGGACCACCTGGACAAAATATTAGTTGTCTAGAAATGGAGAGGATGTGCTTAAAAATCTTAGGCACATGGGCCTTTGTATTTCATTTCAATAAGAGAGGAGCATAATCAGTTCATTTACTTTGGCCTAATTACTCCATAAAAACAGTATGTTGGTGGGAGACTGAAGTTACTGCAGGAATAGACCTATCAATTAGGGACGTGGGAGTGAAAACTATTTAATGTTTACATGTGCATGTTTGGTATATTGAACTATACATAAATTATTCATCATTGAGAAACTTATCTAGTTTAAGTTTTTGGAATAGAATGTTTACGACTATATTTGATGTTTCCACATGAAGACATAAAGAATATTGATTGTATAAGGATCGGAGAAGTATGTGGTTAACTATTATGTCTAAAAGATTAAACTTTGTCAATTAAATAATAGAATCCATTCCAACTATTTGAGGAATACGAGAAGAATTGCGAAGTTATGAGCTTGAAAGGCCACATTGAAGTCCCTCGACACGCAACTTTACATTAACATCCATCCTAGAATTCTAATAACTCGCTCCTTCTAACCTAATTATGAGCATCTAGCTTGAAAATTTATATTGTTAACAGAGTCCGCTTAAGTATTAGGGGAGTTAGAGAGTCACTTAACACCGTCGATACATCAATGGCGTTCAATTATTAAAATTTTCTAATGAGAAATTTGGTTATTAATTTATAACATAAAAAATTACGAACAGATATTTAGTTAATAATATTAAATATAAATAGTTTAAATTTTGCAAAAAATCTTTGGATTTAACTAAAATTGTGCTTCTTTTTTTTTCGGTTCTGACGGATTCATTTGTATCGAGTAATGCTTCGAGAGTTTATCACCAAGCAATGTATCGTTGTCTTGTTGTCCAATAAAGTAGGAATGCATTTTATTTATTGTAGCAGTTACTCTACTGCTACATACGCCCCAGTAGAGAATTAGAGATGAATATCATTATTCATTTTTACCTTCGCTAATGTGACAATGACAGAATTTCTGCTCGTGATTTTCTATTGCATTTTTAAGTGTTGGGCTGAATATAACGATAAATGAATTGGGCTCAATGGGCATTGAAGCTTGGGCACAAGGGGCCCCTGATTGCGAATGAGAAGGCCCAGTAACG
>CAIGRB010107912.1:61331-83199 GCA_903798255.1 Fraxinus quadrangulata
ATGTAATATTAAAAATGAGTTTGAGGAAAATAAATTTTACAATATACGGCTCAAATAAAGGCGTAATGTATTAACTTATTCATTTTTGAAAGGAGTGTGGAATTAATTTTATGATTATAATGAAAGGTTAAAGTATTAACTTGCTCATTTTTTAAAGGTTAGAAACTAACTCGCTACTTTAATAGGGAGATCAACAGCATATTTTCTTTGGCCCCTTTTTGATAGTAATTAAAAACTAAATTTTAACTTATGTCAAAATCAACAATTTGTTTTAATCACATATTTAATGAGATTCATAACTTTTCAACCACATATTTCATCAACTTTTATTTAAATTGATTAAAAATTTAATTTTAATCCCCATCATGACTTGAAATTATAATTAATATCAATTCTTCATTATTAACAAGTCATTACAAGTCAAAAAGAAGATTGCAACCATGGATTGCTTTGGGAAAATGTAAATGCGATATTAAATGTACATCATGTGAAGGGTTGGACATTTTTCTAAATTAACAACTAAGATTTGGGTTGATATTGACAATCTAAGGGTGTGCAATTTGACTCTTACTATCTTTATTTTTACGGGTTAGTTTTTAAAATATTGATATCGCCAACCAATAGGGGCGGAGATTGTGACTGCCACAAGCCCATCTATGTTTTTCATATGTTAAAAAATAATAATAATAAATAACTATAGAATTTTATTTCTTTATGTATTGGCCATTGAAAAAATAAAAAAATAAAAAAATTATCCTTCCCTCGACTCTCTATCCCCGCCAACAAATAACATGACAAGAACAGTCCTCCTTTAGCCCCTTCCAAATGTCACATTGTAGCATATGATGGATTGAAAAAAAAATAAAATTAAAAAGTCACTCGTTTAGACATTCAAAGGTAACAACCATTAATGATCATATGCATATGTAGCAGTAATGAGTTGTAGGCTGGCATTGGCTACAGAAGGTCACAATAGCCCATGTTAGTTCCTAAAATGAAATAAATAAATAAATCTGGCTATATTATTTCTCCAAACTTTTCTTTTAAATAATAGGTATAAAGCATTAGTTGTCGACGAACTTGTATCGAAATTATAAGTAGATTAATGAACTTCTTTTTTTAACTTTATACCAGTTATTTATTTCTATTTAATTTGAACCTTGGTTATTACGTCCAATCTCATTAATGAGAATTTCTTACATTACTGTTAGAATTGACGAAGAGTTTATGTGACAATTTATGTGATAGAGAGTACTTCTAATCGAGACACACATTTAGAAATAATACCAAATTAATATACCGTGGAAGTTGGTGACTTGATTGGGGGCCATTGGACCTTTTTTTCCAATCAAATGACCTATCTTTTACGTTTATCGTTTCTAGTCCCTTGACCTTTTTTACCCCCATAGTTTTCCACAACAATATTCCACCAGTTTTAACGGCCATGAGGGTTGTTCTCTTTAATTTTATTAACCGAAGTGGATGGAGTCACCATGCCAGTACTAAAATGAAAGTTTAGGGATTATTATACAAAATGAAAAAATAAAAATAAAGGGGAAAAATTAGTGTTCCTCAAGGAAAATTTGAAATTTCAGTATAAATTTTTCAGTGAGGAACTCATTTGACAGGGCCATGTGCATTCAGACAGGGCCATGCATTTCAGTTGAAGTTGTGTATTTATATTAATCATGTGCTTGAAGTTTCAGAAATAAAGCATATGCAGTCCCATGAGGACCATGCTTCATCCGAATTGTGCTGTATTATTTTTGGTGGAGCCTTTCACTTATGATTAGCCTATTCTCCATGAGATTAATTATTGCAATTTTTCTTTTTAATCCCAAAATCAAAGTGACGACCGCAAGGGTTGGAAGCAGTCGACTCAAAGTTAGGTGACTTCTCCAAATCAATCCTCTACTGAACATAGTGCCCTACGGTCTCCTCATTAGATAAAGACGTATAGAACTCTCATTTACAACTGGCTTGGTTTGTAAATGAAATGTGTCCAAAGTGCTTATATACCTTCAGCATCATACTTTAACTTAGCAATGTGTACCCTATGGAGTCACTATGATCGGCCGCCTAAAACGCAGACCGTGCTGCCTCTACTTACACGAAGATTCAACCAGAATACCCATAAATTTATATCTCACAATTGAATTATCTGGCTAAAACAAATGCTGTCATACTGGATACAGTTGAAAATGGATCTGCTAGTTTAAAATTCCCTGATACAAAATTCGAGCAAGGTTGACGTAATATTTGCTGTATAAAAAATTAAGTACTGAAACAGAATACATAGTTCTGTAGTTATCTTGAAGGGGAACAATGCAACACCAAGATTGTACAGGAAAACAACCCATCATCGTCAGTTCTTCATACGTCAAGCTGTGCAGGATGTAGGAAAGCCGTGAGTTATTAAACAGGCTCTGGATGAGGAGTCGAGCGTGATCCTGTTATTGTTCCAGCTGCTGGAACTATTGTGACGTGCAAACCCCCACGTTGCCCTGCCTGCAGCCTGAAAGCAACTTGACTTGCCGCTAGAGCTTCCGCTTCCTGATTTCACAAACATGAGCCAAAACAGAAATAAGTAAATACTTCAAAAAACAGTATAACGATACAACATGAACAGAGAATAATCATGCTCACATTGGTGGAATATCAGCTTTCTACCATATATATAACAATCAGAATTGGGTGACCTATGTATTGAGTCACCAATCTTTTAATCAATAAAAAGAAATATATCACCAGTCGTGGAACATTTTTTTTAATTTTTTTTTTTTTAACTCGGGTAAGTTATTTTTTCATAACAGAGAATAACAGGACAACACAGCAATGGCTGAAATTACTGTTCTGTAGTTAACAATGTCCAGTAATTAATTTTGTAATGCATCTTGGTCCCATATCAAAACTCAAGTCTATTTTTTGGAGAGGAGTTCATCATGTAAACTAATGGATAGCACATAAGAATGTTCTGTAAAAATATGCTCTTTCGTTTTGATAATTAAAATAACAGAAGATCAATATACCTTGTAAGCCAGCCAGCCACGCCAAAACCTCGACAAAAAAATAAATTATTAAAAAAAGAACACACGGGGCACATACCAAGAAAAAATGGATGTTACCTTTTGCCCCCATTGATTTTCATAAATATATCATAGCCTGAAGTCACAGGTCAGGCAAATCCAAAGGAGAACCAACAATCGTCCAGTCCTCACTGTAAAGGTATAGTTTCAGATTTTATAAGTTCAAACGACTTAAACTGGTGTGATTTAGTATATTAACTAGCTAATGTTCACGAAGAATATGAGTGGAAGTGATTTGTCACTCTAAAAAAATAAGAGCTTTTTAGCTTCACGGGGAGCCATAACAGATTAGAACAAGGGTACATATTAAAAAAGGTTTTTAAACGAAACAATGATCTCTTGAAAATGTGTGGTCAAAGATCAATAACACATATTTGGCAAGCCGCATGGTGACGGAGATATGATGGGAATCTACATAGACACACTAATGAAATTTGAAATTTCTAGGAATCCCACATGTTCCTACACATAAGCATGGCTGCTATAGATATCACAATGCTAGCTTCCAAGATGACCGTCTCTTGTTACCAAATAATTAATATATCTTTACATCCCAAGGTTCATCATCAAATAGGTAAACAACGATTAGCTTCATTAAGAACACAGTTACGAAATGAACAAATAAATAAAAAGACCAAGTACTCAGAACATTCCTGATTTCAGTGGTGGCATCATCGTATAGGATACGAGGTGGAGCCAAATCGCCAGGTTGTTAAGGTTGTACAACGGGGAAAATAATTTGTACAAATTAGCATATGATATAAATGTACAACTCATAACACCTATATTTTATACAACCCTAGCATATATTTAGATATCATTTCTCAAGATTGCATTGTTCAACCACAGAAATATGAATCTTAATCACTATATTTACCCTCACTCCATGCTGGAAATAGAATCCATAACAAGAAGTGCGTGAAAACTAAAAAGGATAATTAAGCTCATGAGTTTCAATTTTCAAGTCTCGTCTGCAAAAGTAATTGGAAGTACTAAATCTGAACAAGAATTGTACGAGGCAATTGAACATTGAAGCATCAGAACTCAAAAAGCAGAAAAAGTCTACCAATAAATAAACAAACAAATCAGCATCAACACACCTGATGGCAGATCTCGCATGTTACATCTCCTTTCTCATTGCACCATTGCTGAACACGTTTCCTATGAGCATACCGGATTTTATAAAGGAACAAGAAGAGGAACAATAGAAAGTAAGTTTCTCGTAGTAAAATCAACAAAAAGAACTAACATGTATGGACAGGCCACTATAATTGAGTCTTAAAGACCATAAGCAACAAAGGGGTTTTTGACAAAGCTTTTGATAAACATTTTAGCAGATTTTGATAAAAGTTGATGAGATGTGGTTGAGGTTGGCCTGTTGTAAAGTTGATAAATTTTAGCAAAGTTTTACCAAACAAACACAAATTTATCTTACATATAGATGTTACATAAGACTGTTTGGTATCATCATCAGCATAAAGACACACAATATACAAATATATGTATGGACTAAATAAGTGTAAGTAGATAGTAAAATTGCCGAATCAGGTAAATCTTTAAAAGTAAACCAAAAAAGCAACTGAGCACACAAAGATACCTTTAGACTACCACTACAAGCACAAGGAATCCCTAAGGTTTTGACACTATCTTCTTCCAAGCAAATTCGACATTCCCCTGCCTGAATCACAGTCCTCTTTACCAGCTACTATCAATCTTCATCCTCCTGAATATCAATTACTTTGATAAATGGATCAATATTTTGAGAGTGGAACACTCCCTAGGAGCATCAGCCCCTTGAACTGATTGCAATGATGCGTGCAGGCGATCAACCAAGTGCTCTCCCATTGCATACCTACCAAAATTATATTGCTTCTAAGAAATATTTGCAAATCAATAAGAGACTTGAAGAATGATCTAAAAAAGCAGCTTAAAAAGAATGAACTCTCTTTTCCCCATCGTTTTTCAAGTAATGAAATTGAGGCCATTTCATAGAAACGTGAATCTATTATGTGTCTTACCTCCAAAGTAAAATTACATCCAGTAAAATACTATCACTTGGCCCAAACCATCAATTTTCCAGACCACTATTGCAAACATATGAAATGGTTACAAAAATTTTATATATACATTTGGGATTATGATTCCTAACTTCTGCTTTTATATAACCATACTATAGATAATTTTTTTTAGATAAAAAACTTCAAAACTTTTAAAACAATAATGATGCCGTTACTTACTAAACACAGTTAAAAAAGAACAAAAAAAATTCTCTTTCAGTTTCTCAGTTACCAAATGGAGTTAAAAGGACAAAGACCAGAAATTTCCATTCAAAAATTCTAAAAATCTATACCCATGTTCAGAAGCTCCACAAACAGTGGGATCAGTTTATCCATATGCAGGGAAAAATAGAGCAAAGAAACCAGAACCTAGAAAATTTGGGCAATCGTTTACGACTAAAATCTCAATAACAATTGTATTGAAAGCTAAAAAGAAAAACAGAACTGATAGAACAAATATGAGTGTACGGGTACCTGAATTTAAATGATGTGTGCTGGTCCTACCAAAAATTGCATAGATCCTCGCATAAAGACAAAGCTTGAGCCTAGATACAACTTGAGCCGTGACACAAATAATATATACTGGTCACGCCCTGCTATACTTAGCGAAAAAGGAAAATATATTCACCAGACTATAAACTGAATTAATGTCAATAAACATGGGTCTTGAATTTATAAAATTTAAGAGGTGCAATCTTTAATAGAACTGCTCAAAGAGTCCAAGAGGACGTAAAAGTCTTGCAATGAGCAAATATTAGGGATTCAATGAAATTGTTGGATTATCGTTATAAAATAACATTAGGACGGTAGTATGTGAGTCATTCTGAGGTAGAAAACCTTAGAGATATCGTTAGTAACCAGAAATTGTTTAAAGACGTTGAGAGCACAGGTCCAACGTCATAATAAATGAACATACTCATGATAGAGTCGTTGAGGGAGACACATTTGGGGATAATAACGTTGTGAAGTGAGTTGTGGATCAATGCCAACGTGATCACGGTTGTACTTATATTGTACTCGTCACGTGCTACTTTTTTCTAATCCTTCATTGTATCTCTTTGTTTCTGCTTGGAAATATTCCATCTTTTGATTATTTTTGGTATTTATACAAGGGTGTTAAGTGGGGCCGTTGTGAGCCGCACTTCAATTGATCTTTTTGAAGGTTTAATGACCGAGATGAAATTTACCCTAAAAAGAAAAGAAAAAGGAAAACTGAAGAAAAAAGAAAGGGTTTGAAAAACTACGGTTTATCGAGCAACTTAGTCATGGCCGGAGAACAAGCTTCAGAAACTCTCGAGCAAGATATGGAACCCGAACCCGAACCCCAAGCAGCTGAAGAGGAGCCAACTGATCCGACGCCTGCCACGTCTGAAAACAACGGTGGCTTGAAGCGCGCTAAGGAAGAAGAAAAGGAGGAGGAGAATGTAGAGAAGAAATTGAAGGTTGACGAGAAGTTCGTTGAAGAACAAAGGCTTGAGAAATCGGATGATAATAATGCGGAAACGGAGGAGTTGGGTCCGGTCAGTTTGGGTCCAAAGGTATTTGAATCGTCCCCGGAGATGTTTGACTACTTTTTCAAGCTTCTGCATAACTGGCCTCCGAGTATCAATGTGAATAAGGTAAATTAATGTCTGAGCTCCTATATTTTACTTTTAGGATTAATTATTGATCAGATCAAGAGAGTTTTTTTTTTTTTTTTAACTGTTTCATACTGCATCTTTCTGTTTGATGGAAGTGTTGCTTATGCTTTAAAAAAAGGTTCAAAATTTTAAGATATATGATTGGTAGTCTTGGTTTGAGTAAGTTCTGCTTCCGCTAAAAGCGACCAAATCTTTGTATTGGAAGTAAGTGGACCAGGCTACGATCTTGTCACATTCTAATTTTATGTTAGATCATTAAATGTATCTGCAGAAAAGGAATATTGTGTTTGAATTAGTGAAAAGTTTGGGGATGATGGGATGATATATTGGGTGGGAACACTTTAGGGTTGTCGAAAATGAGCAAATGGGTCTCAAATCCATTAATTTGGGGATGCTATTGTATTCACTGGGCCCCATATCCAACCATCCAAAGGACTGAGATAACTAATTGGAAAGGCATAGAATATTGTTATTGCAACATTAAAATAAATATCCCGAAGAGAGGTGATGTTTCCTGCAGAAATTTTATTACGCACCAGGTTTGCTTCAACAGAAGTGAGGAAGTTTGGAGGTGGTGCTAAGAGGCTAACTCAAGTAAAAGATAGCAACATATGTTTAGAGGTGATTTGCAGGTTGTGTATATATGTTATTTCTGTTGTCTAAATTCATTGGTATACCTGCATTTTGGGTCTGACACAGACAATGGCATGATAGTTTGTATTTAAGCTGCATATCAAAGTTTTCTACTTGTTTGGCATCTAAATCATGAAGTTGAATGCCATTTTGCCATAAAAATATAAGGTTTAAATTATAATGTTCTGCTGTCTCCTCAAATCTTCATGTTTGGGAAGTTTATTAACGTTTTAAGTTATAAATAGATAGAAATGAGTAGTGGATAAGTAGGTAGTACTTGTAGGTCTTTCGAAAATGTGTGATAAAGTGGCTTAGAGTGTTTATAAACATGAGCCAAACATAGGCTGACATTCAGAAATTTTATGATTACATTAGAATCCAACATCATACATGCACCAGATGGCTTTATCCGAGTTATAGGTGTTTGTTGGAGTTGTCTTAGTTGTAGAACATCAAAAGTGCTTCTGTTCTTTCTTTAGACAATATAGGTGAAAATTTAAAGAAGGCCACCTGAGTAAGAACTCAAATCATTTTGATTGGACCAAGGTCAAGTATCTCGGTGTCAAGTATTCTTGTTCTGATCATTTCCTGAATTATCTTTGCATGAACAATTTGTTGTCCTGTTGAACTATTGGTCCAGAATTCCTTCCACGCAGGGATTTGGGAGTTTGAAATAAAGCTATTTTTCTTGTTCTTATGGTAGCTCTATCATTTAATGGTCTTACTTGAGTTTGGATTTTGTTGGCCGTCTCTGGTCGGATAATGGTGAACATTGTATTGTGGGCGTAGAGTTCCTTTTTGCAGCAGCAGCTACTGTGGGGACTCAATGAGATGATGTTTTGCAATTAACCTGGAATACAGGAGTTACAACTGTGGATTTGCACACACTTTCGATGCAAGCTTCCAGGAATGTGGCTTGATCTGCTTATCTTTTACTTGCCCTATATTGCAGTATGAGCACATTGTGTTACTGGAGTTGCTCAAGAAAGGTCATTTGGAGCCTGAGAAAAAGATTGGCAACGGGATTCAAGCTTTCCAAGTTCGATTCCATCCTCAGTTTAGAAGTCGTTGCTTCTTCCTCATAAGGGATGATGAATCAGTCGATGATTTCAGCTTCAGAAAGTGTGTGGATCACATACTTTCCCTGCCAGAAAACATGCAAACGAAAGAAGGTGTCAATAAGGCATTGTCTGGAGGTGGAAGAGGTGGTCGTGGCCGTGGCCGTGGACGAGGCCATGGCAGAGGATGGTGAAAAAATTGAGGCAACAGTCTCTTTTTTGTTTGCTATGGACTCGTTAAATATTAAAAATATCAAGTCCAAGTATGGGTAGAAAGAAACATCTTCTGATATTTTTTATACATCATGTTGCAAAACTGCTAAGCTATATGAAATCTGATTTCCATTGCTGTTTGTTTGCTAAATTATGTTTCGGGATTTTAAATTATGCTATTTTCTTTCGCATTTGCTACGGCTTCCTTTTGCCAGGCTCACAACATTCGTCAACGTGTTGGTTTCCTGGGAAAAAGTTTAAACCAACCAAAGTGAATATTAAAGGTTTGAAACGGAGAAAATGCGCTGATTTGGTAATTTGTCTTCAATGTGCTCCTCTAAGATTTATTTTTTAATTAAAGGTCAGTAATGTAGACAAATGATGTAAATCTTTCGGAATGCAAATTTCTTACATTACGTTTATGCGCTTGTATGCTTTGTTTAGATATCTGCCAAACATTATGGTCTTAACAATGAGTTTATGGCCAAACCATTTGATACATGATCTAACATGATTTAACATATTGCCCAATGCTCTTTCCATCTAATGAGTTTTATGTAGATAATTGTAATTTCTCGTGGTGATATATTGGTCGAGAATGCATAGAGATCATTCCAAGCAATGTTGTTAAGCAGTACATAACTCACTCGCATGACAACAAAATTCTATTACACCAGTTACTCATCTCACCCCGATAAAATTCACTTCAATAAGCAATAAGAGGGGGTTTGGTGCAGGGATGGAACACATTTCATGTCGTCTACAAAACTGGATTGCATCAGCAAATCCGGAAAAAGCTGAAACACCTTATTTCTTCTCGATGATTGAAAATGTAGTAAAACTCTAAGCAGCCACAGGTTGCTTCTGAACGAAAGAAATACCTTTCTCAATGCTGGCATTCAGCTCATGCTTGAGCGCTTCTAAAGCCTTCTGTTCATACTCAGTTAAACCTTGGAGGTCCGATGAAATCAATGCCTCGACCCCATTCTGTCCAAGCTTAACCCTTGAAGCAAAGAATGGGAGCTCAGTCAAGTCAGACTGAACAAAGGTGCACTCATAAACATCACTATCCCCATCAAGTGCACGGAGTGAGGACTCAACAAATCGTGCTGCAGCATATGCCATAGAAAGAGTAGCGGATCCTGCACCAGCCTTTGCCTCAACAACCTCTGTCCCGGCATTTTGAATCCTGACAGTTAGCTCATGAACTTCTTCATCAGTGAAAGTAACCGATGGTTTTGTCTTTGACAGCAAGGGCAAAATAGTAATCCCAGCATGACCTCCAATGACTGGGACATCAACATCAATGAGCTTTAGGTTTTTCTTCTGAGCAACAAATGTATTTGCCCTGACAACATCAAGGGTGGTAACTCCAAAGAGTTTCTTTGGATCATATACCCCCTTTTGCTTCAAGACTTCTGCAGCAATTGGCACAGTGGAGTTAACAGGATTGCTAATAATGTGGATGAAAGCATCAGGGCAGTTATCAGCAACAGCCTCAACTAAGGTCTTCACTATGTTGGCATTAATGTTAAATAGGTCATCACGGGTCATTCCCGGCTTCCTTGGAACACCAGCAGGTATGACAACAACATTTACACCCTTTAAACAAGCAGCCAATTCAGATGCTCCAGTGAAGTCCAATACCTGCGAGGGTGTGTTGCAGTGACTAAGGTCCGCTGCAACTCCCTTTACATTTGCTATATCGTAGAGATGCAGCGCAGAAACCAATGGTGACATTTTGATCAGAAGTGTTAGCGGCTGGCCTATACCACCAGCAGCTCCAAGGACAGCTACTTTATAAGATGCCTGAGGCTGAACATGACTGTAAGATCTCATGTTATCTTTTCGGGCTTTACCAATGTAACAGCGCTTGAGAGCTGCACTGCTTTCAGTGCCTAAGAACGATGACTTTGATTGACAGCTCACAGAGTTAGCAGTCTTGAGGCCATTGGATCTCCGTAAGTAATTTGTAGAATTGAATCTGATACCAAAGGCCTTCGACTGTGAAATTGGGCCTAGTTTGGAGCCGGCAGATACAGCAGATCCAATTGAAAAGTTGGTAGTTGATGTTGCTGCCATCTTACAACCTGCAAAAGTAAATAGAGAGATAATTTAAAACCATCACTTTATCAGTGCACTGTAGAATAAGACTTCAATATCGACAAACTAAGGCCAAATCAAAGCATATAAACTGTAACTAAGATTAGTTCTAGAAGCATGTCAAAATAACACTCTAAGAAATAGCTAAGTGAATTAATGGTTTGTACGACCTACTTTATAGCTCAAGTGAAATAGAAAAATAGGCAAATCTTGTTTGACAATCTATATACAAGTAAAGTACAAGTTTAGAGAATGAAACATCAGGATTTAATTCACAAATAACAATCTCAAAAAGATAAAATGACTCTATTAAGCGAAGGTGACAAGGCTAAGCTTAATATCAGCACCATAATCTTCCCAGCTGTCCAAAGTTTATTGAATCGGGAGGAGAAGATAATGTTTGCAACAAACGAGAGTCAGATGAAGCAGAGTTGTTAACAACAGACCAAAGGCAGGATTCACAATGAAATAACTAAAAGACAGGAGACCAGGGACAGAAAGAAAATACCCAATTTTTCATGTAAAAAAAGATCATGGAGAGAGCACAAACCTTAATAGGACATATGATCAAGTAAAGAAGATAGCCACGAATTGAACTTGTATAGAATCTATGTTTGTAGCTTGCTTCAATCAAAACAAATGTGGATTTTGGTATATGAATGGCAGTGCAAAATGTGATGCGTTAAAAGTTTAGTCACCATCAAATAGTCATCACATCTGACTTCGCATCGCATTTTTGTAGTTCTCCCCTTTAAAAAAAAAAAACTGATCCGCTAACAATTACTAACATCTAATAAAATTAAATTGTAAGAAATTGTAATTTGATAAATGTTGTTGTTACACAAAATGGCAAATAGCCGAGCTGCGTCATAACTCAACCATCTCATTAGCTCAAAAAGATACGAAGTTTATATGCAAACGTGGTTATCTAAAAGTAGTTGAACTCAGTACCAAACCAGCTCGGTCATAATTAGTGGCCAAGAGGAAAAACTCAAATGTGCAACTGTTAAGGTGCCATAACATGGAATAACACAAATATTGACATGTAAACACTTTTTTTTTTTTTGAAACACATTATACTACTATAGCCCCAGTTTACCAGTCAAGTAACTTTAAAAAGTGCAAATCATTTCTCATTCAATGCCGATCACAGTGAGTGGCCTTGGGACTTATAACCCATCATTTTGACATCCACTAACTTGCACTATAAAAAAGAAGATACTTGCCTTTAGTAAACTAGCAATCTGAACCCTAAAATTACATGTAGTCACTCACTATAATTTATTCTAAATGACACGTTTCTGACAGAAGCATCGAAGCTTCAAAGGTGACCAACCTCCCAGCTCTGGGCCACCTTGCAGGACAAACCGACCTTGAATAAAGCTTCTCCAAGTTTTGCTATCGACAATACATGTAAATTAACCAAGCAAGTCAAAGCTTCAAATGTTATAAGAAATTTTAGATTCTTAGCAACATCAGTCTTTTAAAGGCTCATTGATCATGAAATATTTTTATGTTGCTATTTATCACATTTTAGGTATCACAAAAAGTGCAGAGTTCATCGTATCATTTTCAGGAAATATCTTATCATTCAAGGAAATTTCACAATAAAATTTACTTAAACAGAAATAACAAAAATAGAATTTTAATTCAGAAATTGCGTTGTCAGGATGCATCACAAAATATATATCACAAACAGTGCAGAAGTCCTCATATCATTTTCACGAAACATCTTATCATTCAAATGAAGTTTACATTAAAACTTATTCAAACTCAAACACAAATAACTCCAATGGAACGCTAATGCACAAATTATGTTATCGCCTATGATAAAACCCACACGAACTCTGGCGCCTGGTAATCAGGGGCCAAATCTATGCACTGGTTCAGGCGAAAGTACCTCAGCATTTCTCTTAATTAACTTCAATCCAAGATAGCTAAACAGATAATAAACGTTAAAATGCCTTAGATTCCCATTTTAGCTAAAACTAAAAATTAAAATAAGAAATAGATTGAAAAAAAAAATCCCATAAAATTCATGTTTGAATCTGGGTAACTAAACACATACGAATTCACACGTATAAAACAAACATCCAGATCTAAAAATTAATGAGTTAGAATAGGATAATAAGAATCAGAAACTCAAAATCAGATGGATTTGAACTCACAATTCTCTCTCCTTGATTTCTGGAGGGTTCGCGTAAAAATGAAGTTAGATTGTAAGAGATACTTTTCAGGTAAGGGTTGTGGCCCTTGTGGGGAATAAAAAGGCGCCTTTTACACACAGATACACGCTGGGGTGTGTGTATTTGTTGACCGTAGAGTTTAGCTTATGTTTCTCCGCCACATGTCCTCGACCAAATCTACACTAAAATACCGACGCAATGTGACGGTGTGTTGAAAGCTATTACATACAATAATACCGTCCATTATTTTGAATAGGGCAAAATTATAATTATATATTTTTTTCCAATAATTAATAAAAATTAAAAAAAAAGAAAGGGAGAATTGAAACTGTTCATCTTTTAACTCGTGGAGGAAACAAATATTTCATCACTTTTATTGATGATTTTTCAAACATATGTTTATTTATTGAAAAATAAAAGTGATGCTTTTGATAAATTCAAAATTTTCCTCCAAAAAGTTGAAAATCAATTCGGTAGAAAAATTAAAAGACTTAGAAGTGATAGAGGCAAAAATATGATTCTATTACTTTTAATTTTTTGGTCCAGTCTTTGGAAATAATTCATGAAACTACTCCATCATACTCACGTGTATCTAACGGTGTAACTAAAAGAAAAAATAGAACTTTGATTGATTTGACAAATGCCATGCTTATTAAGTCAGGTACTTCTTCAAATATTTGGAGTGGAACAATTTTAAGGGGATGTTATATGTTGAATAGGGTGCCTCATAAGAAAACAAAAATCACACATTTTGAACTGTAGAAAAGGTATAAGCCAAACTCGGGAATTTTAAGAATTTGGGGCTATTTAGCTTTTGTAAGGCTAACAGATTCTAAAATACTAAAATTGGGTGTCAGAACTTCCACATGTAAATAGTACAGCCTACAGATTTTTAGATATCAAAATTCATATTTTTTTTAGTAGGGTGATGCTACTTTTCACAAAGATAAATTTCCTTTCAAAACCAAAAATAGTGGAGATGAAGAATTAAGACAAAATATTTTATCACAAACAAGTTCTTCTATTCTTTTCTCAAACCAAGAAAATTTCGAAACTAGACCTAAAAGGAGTAAAAGAGCTAGAGTTGAAAAAGATTTTGGTCCTGACTCTCTGTTTTCAATACTGAGGAGACTCCACTTTCTTTACAAGAAGCTTTTACTTCACCTAATGTTGTATTTTGGAAAGATGCTGTAAATGATGAGGTAGATTCTCTAATCTTTAACAACGCTTTGAAATTGGTAGAATTATCACTGGGTTGTATAACTATTTGTTGTGTCCTTAGAAAGAAATATAAACTAGATAGTACAGTTGACAAATTTAAAACTGGACTTGTTGCAAAAAGATTTAAACAAAAATTTGACCTTTATTTTTTCAATACTTTTTCTCCGATAACTAGAGTCAAATCCATTAGATTGTCGATTGCGGTGGTTGCAATTTATAATTTTAGAATTCATCGGATATATGTAAAAACTGTCTTTTTAAATGGAGATCTAAATGAGGAAATTTATGTAGATCAACTTGAAGGTTTTGTAGAGCCTGGACAAGAAAGCAAAGTGTGTAAGTTGAATAAATTCCTATATAGCTTAAAATAGGCACATAAACAGTGACATGAAAAGTTTGATTCCTGCATGATTAAAAAGGTTTTTATAACCAGCGAGTGTAATAAGTGCATATATTATAGATCTTTTGAAAATTCGCTTGTCATGGTTAGTCTCCATGTGGATGATTTGTTGATAATTGGTTCAAATTTGGATGTTATAAATGAGACAAAGATCATGCTTTTGTAACCATTTTGATATGAAAGATTTTGGTGAGGCTAATTTCATTTTGGGTATGAAACATGCAAAAACAAGTGATGGCGTTTTTCTTGATGAGTCACATCATGTTGACAGAATGCTGAAAAAATATAATTATTATGATTGCAAGCATGTTGCTACTCCGTTTGATTCTAACGTTTGCTTATTTCCTGTGAATAATGAAAATAATGTGATTAATCAAAATGAATATGTTAGCATAATTGAAAGCTTGTGTTATGCAACTGGTTGTACTAGACCGACATTTCATATGCAATAGGAACAATTAGCAGATTTACCAGCAAACTAGGAAGAGATCATTGTTGTGCCATAGATCATTTAATGAAATATTTATTTGGTACAAAAAATTATGGCTTGTTTTATAAAAAATATCATGTTGTACTTGAAGGATTCAGTGATGTCGATTAGAATACTTTGTCAGGAGATTATCTCTCTACCATTGTTTATATTTTTACATTGGTTGGTGGTGCTATATGTTAAAAATCTAAGAAACAAACCATTATTGCTAACTCAACTATTGAAGTTGAACTTATAACTTTGGCATCTGCAAGTGAGTAAGCAAATTGGTTAAAATATTTATTATGTGAAATTCCTTTGTGGGAAAAACCAGTTCCATATGTATTAATTAATTGTGATAGCACTACAGCAATTGGTAGAGTACAAAATCGTTATTATAACGGTAAATCCAGACCTATAAAGAGAAAACCCAGTATTGTAAGATCTTATCTAAGTAATGGCACCATAAATGTTGATTACGTGAAATCTTGTAATAGTTTTGCAGATCCATTAACAAAGGCTTTGTCAAGATAAAGGGTCCGGAGCATATTAAGGGGGATGGGATAGAAGCTCGTATAAACAAGAGCCAAGTATGAGGATACCCAACCCATGGGTTTAGAGATCCTGAGAAACTGGGTTTAATGGAAAAAACGAATCATATGGTGATCGCAAGAAATGCACTATCTATTTATTTATCTTATTATTATCATCCATATTATGTGAGTGCATTTATCCTGTAATGCTTTTGAAGTTTGAGTTCATTAAAATAAAAATAAAAAAACCTCTTAATGAGATCTATAGCTCTTATGAGTGGGGTGCAAATATTATAGGATCACTCTTGATAGATTTCACCTATGTGAGTGTGGAAGTGGGGTCGTTTCTTATGAGAATTGAGCTTATTTTCAAATACGCTCATCAAACTGGGATTAGAACAAGGTCGTAACGTGCTGGCTATTAAAGCTCATATCAACACCTGGATTGTTATTTATGGAAGGTAATTCTTTATTTTCCTTTAGTCATAGTTCAATGATGAGCACACTATTGTCTCTGGAGTGACGGTTTTCGTTTTACTAAGTCAAGGTTCAATGCGAAGCACACCTTTATGCTAAATAATAGTCCCTCTATGCCAGGTAATCTTTGTGCATGTTTTATATTGAAATGACTAGGGGAATATTGGTGCATTTTAATATTAAAAATTCATTCATTATATTTTCTTTTAATAGGTTTGTAGGTTTTGAGAGTAAGAAAAGTGAAGAGGATGGAGGTTTAGAAAATGAAAGGTGAAAGGGTTCATGTGTTTATGACACCTCTTTATTTTGGTTTGGCTATTTTTACCTATAAATAGGACAATTCCTTGGTCATTCATCACCACCACAACAATCACGGTTCCTTTAACTTTTCTTCTTACATTCTTACTCATTTTCCTTGAGAGATTATTGAGCAAATAAGTGTGATTCTATTAGTGGAGCTTTGAGCTCAATTACTTGTGCAAAGTTCGTTTGAGTCATACAACGAATAGTCGAACTGTTGTATCCTGGAGGGGACAAGTCATAGAGAAGTCCCGCTTCACTCTGTTTTAAGCTTTGACAACCGTAGATAACTTGAATTTCCTTAAAGAGAGCGAGATATTTGCATCTTAGTCCATTCGATTTCGTTATCTTCCTATTCATTTTATAACTCCGTTTTTCATTATTGAATTTGCACCAACAAAACCTCTAGCAGGAATTACACAATAAATCAAAATATGTAGGTATTCAGTAAAATAGTAAATTTTGCTAAAAAAAAATCACTCCAATTTTTCACACAGCATGTGAATAAATTGGTTCTCTCACTGAAGGCATAAAAATTTCATGAAAAACCTTGCTTGATATGGTTAACTATTGGAGGAAAGATAAAAAAAAGAATAATATTATTTATCATTATAATGATGAAATATCAATAATTTGACAATTTATGTGGAATAATTGAATTTTACAGTTCAATTTTTATGAGAAAGAGAAATATGAGGAATAATAGGTTACCACATTACTAATATTTCATCATCATACATTATTTTGAATAGGGCAAAATTATAATTTTATATTTTTTTCCAATAAATAATAAAAATTTTAAAAAATGGAGAATTGAAACTGTTCATCTTTTAACTCGTGGAGGAAACAAATATTTCATCACTTTTATTTATGATTTTTTCAAACATATGTTTATTTATTGAAAAATAAAAGTGATGCTTTTGATAAATTCAAAAAATTTCTCCACAAAATTGAAAATCAATTCGGTAGAAAAAATTAAAAGACTTAGAAATGATAGAGGCCGAGAGTACGATTCTATTACTTTTAATTTTTTTGTCCAGTCTTTGGGAATAATTCATGAAACTACTCCATCATACTCACATGTATCTAACAGTGTAATTAAAAGGAAAAACAGAACTTTGATTGATTTGACAAATGCCATGCTTATTGAGTTAGGTACTGGAGGCTAATTTCATTTTGGGTATGAAAAATACAAAAACAAGTGATGACGTTTTTCTTGACGAGTCGCATTATGTTGACAGAATGTTGAAAAAAATATAATTATTATGATTGCAAGCATGTTGCTACTCCATTTGATTCTAGTGTTCACTTATTTCCTGTGAATAATGAAAATAACGTGATTAATCAAAATGAATATGTTAGCATAATTGAAAGCTTGTGTTATGTAACTGATTGTACTAGACCGACATTTCATATGCAGTAGGAACACTTAGCAAATTTAGTAGCAAACCGGGAAGAGATCATTATTGTGCCATAGATCATTTAATGAAATATTTATTTGGTACAAAAAATTATGGCTTGTTTTATAAAAAGTATCATGTTGTACTTGAAGGATCCAGTGATGTCAATTAGAATACTTTGTCAGGAGATTATCTCTCTTTCACTGTTTATATTTTTACATTGGTTGGTGGTGCTATATGTTAAAAATCTAAGAAACAAACTATTATTGCTGACTCAACTATTGAAGCTGAACTTATAACTTTGGCATCTGTAATTGAGTAAGCAAATTGGTTAAAATATTTATTATGTGAAATTCCTTTGTGGGAAAAACCAGTTCCATATGTGTTAATTAATTGTGATAGCACTACAGCAATTGGTAGAGTACAAAATCGTTATTATAACGGTAAATCCAGACCTATAAAGAGAAAATACAATACTGCAAGATCTTATCTAAGTAATGGCACCATAAATGTTGATTACGTGAAATCTTGCAATAGTTTTGCAGATCCATTAACAAAGGCATTGTCAAGATAAAAGGTCCGGAGCACATTAAGGGGGATGTGATTGAAACCCATATGACAAGAGCCAAGTATGAGGATACCCAACCCATTTCAGTTCTCCCTTTTATTTTATTTATTTATTTATTATTTTATTAAAAAAATATAAAATTATAATTTTGTTCTTTTTAAATTAATCAAAATATGGTCAAATTGATTTTTTTGGGTTGACTAACGGAGAAATGGACGGATTCCGTCCATATGTTCTCTAACTGCAATTGAGGTTAAAGTTTTGAGACCCCATTTGCAAAAATGAAAGATTTAGGTATAGCCAACAAAAATTCGAAAGATATGAAATCTCAAATGCAATTCTCCCAAAATGAAAGAAAAGTTTTTAGATTGTGTGTATTATTATTTTATTGAAAATGCGTGGTTAAAAAGAAAAAAAAAATTTTGAAAAAAAAAATGGGGATCAAACAAAGACTAGCCCTTTTTTGGCTCACATTAAATTAAAATTCATTTTTCTCTATCTTATTATCAATCTCACATTTTTCAATAAAATAATATTACATGTAAATCTAAAAAATTTCCTTTTTTTTTAACCACACATTCTTCAAAAAAATATTATTTCTCCCAATAATGGAGCCCAAACAGGGGCTAAGAAAGTATAAGCAGGGAAAATTGCAAAATTTAGTCTTCAATCTTAGGCCAGAGTAGCCATCCTATCCCCAACTAATTTTTTGTCAAATTTTTATTCCCAACATTTGAAAAATTAGCAAAGTGAGTCCTTTTTTAGGGCTTCTTGCGTACTTTCCTATGCATATGTTTGACAAGGGTTTATAAATAAAATAGCACAGAATACCCTAAACTCAATGCAATTTGTGGATTTTCAACATTTCAATGCATGCTCAATGGCCTAGTTTAAAAAATTAGGCTGCTCGAGTGCCTGTGAATGTCTTATAATACAGAATTTTCTGAATGACAACTAATAAAAGGTTAATTACTCTCTGTTCGCCAAAATTAACAAATAAAAGGTTCAAAGTTTAGGAAAAAGATCTCAATATCATAAGAAAATGAGAATCAACAAAGTATTCTGCTTCATGTCATACATTGTTGTAAATAAAATCTTCCCATTCATTTGCTCATACACTTAGCTTCTCCATCTCCCTCCTAAGTGCATTCGCCCTCACCAAACTCCCAATTGTATTCACAGCCAATTTCAAGTCATCAAGTGGATTCCCAGGCACCACTTTCTTGTACAAATAGCTATCAAATGTCATTTTCTGCACATATTCATCAGCACACATTTCTACAAATGCCTCCCTTGCTGGATTGGATCTATAAAACACCTTCTGAAGAACATCCAATACTTTGTATGTAGGCCAATATGTTTTGTCCCATTTCTCCAAATACTTCCTCAAATCACTTTCATCTACCATTCTTTTCCCATTTTCTGACCCTTCAACTATTGCCTCTGCACACATTCTTCCACTCTTGGCAGCAAAATATATCCCCTCACCGGAGCATTTTGTGACGTACCCGGCTGCATCTCCGACTAGCGCTACTCGGTCGAGCACACGCCTTGGCCGGGGATGCTCTGGTATAGGATGTGCCTCCACTCTTATGATTTTTCCACCTTCAATTTTGTCCCTGGCTCTCAATCTTGTGGCAATTTGGAGTTTCTTGATGTCGCCTTTGTGGGTTACTGTGCCTGTGCCGACAGCTACATGGTCACATTTTGGGAAAACCCAACCGTAGAAATCAGGTGAAACGTCGTCACCTACGTACATTTCAGCTAAATTTTCGTAATACTTCATTTTGTCATCTGAGATTTTGATGCGTTCTTGAAATGCAATAGCGTATTCATATTCACCAGCGTTTATGTTCTTTGCCACTCGGGAATTAGCTCCATCGGCGCCGATGACGGCGTCAACCTGCATTGTCTTTTTCTCGCCTGCGCCGCCGGTTTTGGCATTGTAATCCGTGTAATGTAACACATAGGGTGAACCTGTGGATTTGGGCAGGTCCATTTTCAAGAACAGGCCGTTAATCACGGTGGCTCCGACGGTGGCGGCGCGGTCGCGGAGGTAGGCGTCGAGGACTTCACGGCGGACCATCCCAATATACTCGTGGGGTTTAAGGGTCTGGCCAATGTCAACGGCCACATTGGATGGTGAAATCATCTTCATTTTCGTGACTCTCCGGTCGATGATATCCAGTGGCAAGTCAAATTCCCCCACCATACAAAGTGGGATAGCACCACCACATGGCTTGCAGTTGTCAAGCTTACGTTCGATGAGGATCGTCTCTATGCCACCTTTAGCGAGTGTCTCCGCTGCAGCACCACCAGCCGGGCCACCTCCCACCACCGCAACTCTGAGGTTCCGTCCAGTGACTCTTGGGCTGGATTTTGAGGCATTTATACGGAATTTACGGTGTGTTTGGGGGGTGGGTTTTGATAGAACTATGTGTTTGTTTTCCGATGTGGTTTGACGGAGTCCGATGAAGGATTTGAGGGCAATTGAGGCCATTTCCGATATTCTTGTGGTTAGAAGATGATTTTTAAGGGTAGATGTGATTTTGTTGGATATGGTTTTAGGATTTTGGGAAGCGTAAACCGTTGGATGGGTGGGAATAGAGGGTTGAGATTCATTGAGGATAATGGGGATAGATGTCACCTACTGATTTTGCATGCCTTTAGGTGGCTTTCATTCAGCCACATACTGTAATTTTGGCAGTAGGAATTTCATTAGATGTCACTCAACCTATAGGTTTGAGTTATGTTAGTCATTCAATTTCTATTTTGTTACAAACCAAACACAACATAATTTGTGAGATGGAATTTATGACCCTTTTTGACATACTAGTCAGAAGCACGTGCAATGCACATACCATGATGTAATTGAGTACATATTGACGTATATATTAAAAAAATATTTATGTCAAACATTAATTATATAAAATTTTCTTATAAGTTGCTAAATATTTCGAGGTAACATTAAACGTGGAGATGAAAAAAATCACACCCACAGTTATCAAAGAAATCGAGGCCCACCTTCTACCACAGCCTCAAGTTATCAAAAAATGTATTCTCACCAATTCCTAATATAACAGTCATTATCATTTACTTCATAATTCTCTAATCAATTTTTAATCAAAAGAACAGGGGAAAAAAACTCAAAACAAAGAACTAATAAACTCAAAGAAATTGAAAAAAATTAATCAAACGTTTTTTTTTAAAAAAAACAGGTTTAGCCGAGCCATAAATTCATTTTTATATTTTAACTTAATCGACAATATATTTATTATTATCACATTTTAAGTTTTTTTTAAAAAATTGAAATCGATCCAAATTGATATTTATATCGTGAAATATCGAATCAAACGAAAAATTATAGGAAAATAAAGTTTGAAAAAAAGACATTAGAATAATGTTAGGATTATAAAGAAATATAAACAATCACGACTTTACATTTCACAATAAATGTAAAATTATTTTGATATTTAAAATTGATCGATCATATATTTATCATGGTCGCACTTCAAATTTTGATA